>CAKNXH010000463.1:208470-222470 GCA_932178445.1 Andricus quercusramuli
AAATTAGGGAAGAGAAATTTAAATTATTTAAATCGATTAAAAAATTTTGAAGTCTCTTAAAATACCCTCAAATTTTTCAAATTTTCTACAATCTTTTTATATTCCTCAAAACATCTTCAATCTCGTTAAAATTCCTTGGAATATCAAAACAAAAAAAAAATGAAATCTTTGAATTCTTATATAGAGTGTGTGTTCAAATTATTGGAATCGATTGAAAAATCTTGTAGTTTTACGATATCCTAAACTATTTCATAAACTATTTCAAATTCTTTGAAATCTTTCGATATTCCTTGAAATCTTGTAAATCTCTTCGAAATTTATTAAAATCTTAAAAAATATTATGAAAAATTTGAAACCCTTCAAAAGACATTTGAATTCTTGAAATCGATTGAAAAATCTTTTAGTTTTAAAATATACCCTCAACTACTTCAAATTCTTTGAAATCTTTTGATATTCTACGAAATCCTTCGAATCTTCTTGAAATTTGGTAGAATCTTTAAAAATACCATGGAAAATTCGAAATCCTTAAAAATACCTTTGAATTATTGAAATCGATTGAAAAATCGTGGTTTTTGGTAATGCCCTCAAATATTAGTTGCAATATTTAAAATACGCTCAATTATCTACAATTCTTTGGAATCTTTTGAAATACCTTGAAAATTCTTGAATTTCTTTGAAATTTCATGAAATCTCTAAAAATACTATGAGAAATTTAAAATCCTTGAAAACACCTTTGAATTCTTGTCCAAATACCCTCAAATATTAACAAATTTTCTGAAATCTTTTCATATTTCTCAAAACATCTGAAATCTCTTCAAAATACCTTTGAAATAAAAAAAAAGATTCAACCAAAAAATGAATTTTTAACAAAAAAAATACGATTTTTCATCAAAATACAACAAGTTTCAATAAAATGATTGAATTTGCTGCTAAAAAGGTCACATTTCAAACAAGAAATAAAACATCAAATATTCTAGTTAAATTAATTAATTTTCAACAACAAAAAAATTAATGTTCAGCAACAAAGTTACATATTTAACCAAAGCCATGAATTACCAACCAAAAAGTGACACTGTTATTAGCCCTTAATTCAGATCACATTTTAGTGGAAAAACGAGAGAAAGAGGAAAGAGTTTATAAAATTTAATTATTATTTTTTTGAATCGGCGGGGGGGGGGTCTTACATTAGACGAGAGGAAGTCGAAATATTCGGAAAAAAACCTAGCGCAATTTGTGGATGACCCCTAATTTGTGGATGACCCCTTATGTGACTCCCGGTGAGCACGTGTGAGTACCCCCTGCGGCAGGATGAATGGTGGGCGGGTGGGGAGGAGAGCGCGTGGTGGGAGTGGCCAACATGGCGGAGGACACGACCACGTGGAGTGGAGCGGGGGCGCTGGAGGGGAAATGGCGCGGGTGGGGATGACGGTGGTGTGAAGCTGTGTGAGGACCTCCGCTCCCCGCATTTACCTTGAGCGTGACACGACGCGACGCGACGCTATGCAGAGAATGTGTTGGTCAAACTTTGTGTGGGCGAGCACATACTCCTATATGGCGCCCGACACGATACAAGCGGTAGACAGAATAACCCCGGTGCGGTGCATCCGAGTGGGAAGGTTATGAGAAGAAAGGATGTGCGCGTGAAGGCGTGGCTCCTTGACTAATTAATGCATTAATTAGGGCCGGTAATTAATTAGGATTTTCAGGAAATCTATATTTATCGAAAAAAAGGTACATGATGACTCCTCCATTTTGTGTTTTGAATTTGTACAATTTATTTAAGAGAAAATTGGAAAATGAAATTTTAATATGAGAGTGACCTTGAGTTGTTGAATCGCTACTACCAATCAGAGAAGAGTAAGGGTTGATTGGACTTCAGAAAAATTTGAATCTTCAGGCTCAAAATGGTTATATATTTTAAGATAAGCCCAAGAAAAAAAAAAATTTTAGTAATGATTAGCAATGATCTCTAGTAATGAATAATGAATATTACCTGAATTATTCAAAATTATCCAAATTCCTTAAATTCTACTTGAATCCGTGAATTATATGAATTCCTTTAATTTGTGGAATTTTTCGAATTCGTGGAATTCCTTCAATTTTTTCGCATTATTGAGAAGTATTTTTAAGAACACGAATTCGTGGAATTTTTTTAATAGGCGAAATTATTCGAATTCAGGGAATTCCAGACACTTCAAAATTATTCAAAGAATTTAGAGGCTTGAAGGAATTCACAGAATTTGCAGAATTCATGGAATTGAAAGAGTTCCGGTTTTCATTTTCACCGGGAATAATATAAATAAATAATATAAATATAAATAAATAAAATTTCAAATAAAAACACTGCAGGTAAGTATATCTCTTAATTTCTTCTATAATGGTAATAATTATAAATCTCCAGTGAGAACTGAACATAAGATGAAATTATAATTGTAAATAATACTAATAATTAAAATTATTACCTTTCCTGGTAGTTTACACTAAATAAAAAGTTAATTTTGTTCCAGATTCATGCCTCTCTCAGAAGCTTCTCGCAGATAGAACGAGTCGACATAGCTGGCGCCACTTACTGGAAGAAACTTCGGATCGAGCTGCGGATTTATGAACTGCTAGGGAAAGTAATTTTATTTTCAAAGAATTTCTAGAATTCATGTGCTATCTCATGAATTACTTGAATTTAGGGAATTCCTTTCATACGTGAAATTCTTTGAATTATACGAATTCCTTGAATTCTTCTGAATTTCTTAAATTTCTTAGAACTCCATGCATTATATTGTGGTCTTTGAAATTTCTTGAAATTGTGGGATCCCGTCAATTAGTGGAATTACTCGAAATCGTGGAATTCCTTGAATTATCCAGAATCCGTGACATCCTGGGAATTCTCTGAATTATCTTAATTTATTTATTCTAATAAATTCCTTGAATTGAAGGAGTATGTTGAATTGAGCGTGAATTATCTTCAATTAGTGGAATTTCTTTAATTATAACAATTCCTTAAATTTGTGGAATTAATAGAATTTCTTGAGTTCATGGAATTTCTGAGAACTTCATGCATTATTTTGAAGTCCTTGAAATTCCTTAAATGAAAGGAATTTCCTAAATTCATGAAATTATTTTAATTTCTAAAAGTCCTTGTTTTCCTCTAAATTTGGGGATTTCCTTGAATTATTAAAATTTTCCGAATTCGACGTATGATATCACAAATTAGTGGAATTCCTCTAATTCAAACAATTCGTTTTATTTGTGGAATTCTTTGAATTTCTTGAGTTCATAGAATTCATATAAAGTCCCTGAATATTCGAAATTTGAGTTTTTTCATTTAGCCGAATCTCCTAAATTCCTTGAATTTTTTTAAGTTTTCCTCAATTGGGTGATTTCCTTGAATTATTAAAATTCTTCGAATTCGACAAATGATATAAATTAGTGGAATTTCTCTAATTCGATCAATTATTTTAATTCGTCGAATTATTCGAATTTCTCTATTTCATGAAAAAAACATTCAAATTCTCTGAATATTCGAAAACGACTGACTTTTTTTATTTATTCGAATCCCCTTAATTCCTTGAATTTTCCTCAATTTTCCTGAATTGGAGAATCCCTTTAATTATCAAAATTCCTTGAATTCGACCTATGATATAATAAATTAATGAAATTCCTCTAACGGGAACAATTCTTCTCAGTAGCCGAATTCTTCAAATTCCTTAAGTTCATGGAATTCGTCTAAATTCCCTGAATATTCCGAATCTCACTTTTTTTTAATTATCTTAATTTCCTGAATTCCTTGAATTCTTCGAAATTTTCCTGAATTGGGGGATTTCGTTGAATTAGTAAGATATCTTGAATTCGACAAATTATATCATAGATTAGTGGAATTTCTCTAATTCGAACAATTCTTTTCATTTGTCAAATTCTGCGAATTTCTTAAGTTCATGGAAATCATCTAAATTCCCTGAATATTCGAAATCTGAATTTTTTCGATTTATCTGAATCCCCTAAATTCCTTGAATTTTCTTAAATTTTCCTAAATTGGGGGATTTCCTTGAATTATTAAAATTCCTTGAATTCCACAAAACATATCATAAATTAGTGGAATTTCTCCAATTCGAACCATTCTCTTCATTTTGTGGAATTCTTCAATTTTCTGCAGTTCATGGAAATCATTAAAATTCCTCGAACATTCGGAATCTGACTTTTTTTTAATTATCTAAATTCACTGAATTTCTTGAATTTTCATGAATTTCCTTGAATTAATGAAGTTCCTTGAATTTGACGTATAATATCATAAATTAGTGGAATTTCTATAATTTGAACAATTCTTTTCATTTGTGGAATTCTTCGAATTTCTTGAGTTCATTAAATTAATCTAAATTCCCTGAATATTCGGAATCTGATTTTTTTCAAATTATCTGAATTCCCTGAATTACCTAAATTCCTTGAATTTTCTTAAATTATCCTAAATTTTGGGATTTCCTTGAATTATTAAAATTCCTCGAATTCGACGTGAGATATCTTAAATCAGTGAAATTCCTTTCATTAGAACGATTTCTTCAATTTGTAGAATTCTTCGAATTTCATGAGTTTATGGAAATTCCGAGAACTCTAGGCATTATTTCGAAGTCTCTAAAATTCCTTGAATTCTAATAATTCCTCCAATTTATGCAGTTCTTTGAATTTCTTGTATTCGTGAAATTCCTCTTATTTCCTTGAATATTCGGGATCTGAATTCCTCGAATTATATGAATTTCCTAAATCCCTTTAATTATCTTCAATCCCTTGATTCCTTAAATTCCCTAAATTGCCTTAACTATTATCTGAATATTCTCCTCCTAATTTCGAGAATTCCTCTGAATTTCGTACATTATGTTGAAATTCCTCTGAATTCCCTGAATTATCTGAATATTCTCCTCTTAATTTTTCGAATTCCTCTAAATTTCATAAATTATTTTAAAATTATGTGATTTCGTTAAATTCCTCTCAAGTCCCTGAAATTATCAATCTCACGGAAAATTCGGTAATAGTCGACAGTTCGATAAATGAATTTTTTAACAAACTTTTAAGTCAGGACTACTGCTGTAGGGGATTTTATTCCATAATTTCTTCTATAATGGCAATAATTACAATATTTTTCAGTGAGAATATAAAGTAAAATAAGAAAATTACAATTGTGAATAATACTAAAAAATATAATTTATTGAGTAATTGGTTCATATTTTCTGTTACACATTCATTCCTTTATCAGAAGCTTCTGTCGCAAGAGACGAGTCGACATAGATGGCGCCACTTGCTGGATGAATCTCTGGATCAGACTGGATTTATTATCTACTACGAAAAGTAGTTCTATTTTTTCTTCTTTTGCAGGTTTGACCTTGAATTTTCATAATTACTTGATTCCTTAGAATTCCTCGGAATTCCGAAATTATCAGGACTCCTTGAATTATTTCAAACTTCTCCCGTGCAGAAATCGCCATATATGTTACCGATTACCGACTAGGGCCTGACCCGATGTGTACTATCTGGTCCTGATAGGAAGAATTCTGTGGCCCTGACTCGTACCAGACCGGGCTATGTACTGTGACGTCATATAGCCTCTTCGCAGCGCCATCTTAAGCCATATGCGCTAGACGTAATATAATCACGAACATAACCTTAATTTTTGTTTTCCTTCGTGGTGTTGTGTTGCAAATGTTCTGGGAGTGTTCGGCCGTATAATATATTCTTAACACATTAATAATAAATGCCAAAATTAAGGAGCACACCGCGTGTTCGCAAACATCGTGCCATCAGCAAAATTCCGTATTTACGCGATGAAAACGAAAGCAACGAAGGTAAGTCTTTTATGGAATTACATTTGTTATGGTATTATTACATTTTGTGATATATTTAATTACATTGTACTGGATCCAAGTTCTAACCTAAACATTCGATTTCCTCATTTTAGTCAAAAAAATTATTATTTGATATTTTTTCGCTGGGTAGCGTTTTTTTGTAAAACAAGAGTAGTTGCAATTTTGAGGTTATATTTTGGATTCTACGTTTAAAGTTATGCACGTTATCGCTCCAGTGACGGGGTAAGGGATAATATTTGTGGATTGAAATGAAGAAATGTAATTTTGACAAATTCAATGCAACCGAAGAGGAAGTGCTGTCCTACATGAGCAACGTCTTCTGGAATGCAAAAGACTGGGACGGTAATCGGAAGCAGAGGTCCAAATAACCATTTTGAATTATTTTTAAGGTGTTGTTAAAATAAAGCTCAATCCTATTAATTTGGCCTTTCATTTAATATTCTGTTATAATTATTTTGAAGCATTTTAATTCCTACTAGAAAAGTAAATAATGTGGCTAGACTCGGGTAAATAATAGGGGCCAGACCGGGGACAGATCGGGCGTTTGATCGGGCCCCTAGACATGGCTCCGAGGTGGCTACGTGTTTCATGATGAGTCTGGCCCTGACTCGATTTCCACATCAGGGCCCGATATGAACGAGTCTGGGCCCGGTCGGGGCCACGGCGAAATTTCTGCACGGGCTTGAATTCCTCTCAATTATGTTAATTATTTTTAAATTCTTGAAAGTCCTTCATTTAGTGGACTTCCTTAAATTTATGAAATAACTCGTATTCCTGGAATTTCTGGGAGCCTTGGAATTCCTCTAAATTCCCTCAATTACTTGGAATGACTCTAATTAGAGTCATTTCAAATAATCATTGAAATGGTTTAAAATCCATGAAATTCCTTGATTTAGCGAAAATTCCTTTAATTATTTCGTAGAATTTCTTGAATTAACGAAATTACTTTAATTTGCGGAATTTCTTGAGTTCTTGGAATTCTATACATTCCCGGAATTCGTATTGGAATAGCTCCAAATTATCTAAATTCCTCTAAATGATATAAATTCCTTTGAATTCCTTGAATTCTTCAAAATTCCACATTTTCTTCGAAATTCCTTGAAGTTCCTTCAATTTGTGAAACTTATATTGACTGCGTGGAATTCCTTTCAATTGCCTGAATTATCTGAATTTCTTGAATTCCTCTGAAATCCTTAAATTCCTCCAATTCTTCTAAGCTCCCAGAATTTCTCCTTGCATTATTTTAAAGTCTATCGAATTCATTGAATTCTTTGAATGTCACATAATTATTTGAATTCGGGAAATTTCAAGTACACTCAAATAATGCAAGGAATTCGAAGAATTGAGGAAATTTATGATAATTCTAGAATGAAGAATAATTCATGGAAATTAGAGAGTTTAGAGAATTCAAAGAATTGACAATTCAGGGAATTTAAGAATTTATCGAATTCAGAGAATTTAGAAAATTCAGGGAATTTGAGAACTTAGGGAATTCAGAGAATTAGAATTTAATTTTTGTTTGGGATTAATATAAATTAATTTAACTAAAATTTTCAAATAATAAGCTGACGGAGATTTTCCATTTACAATTTTTGTTACAATGGCAATAATTACAAATTTCCAGTAGAAATTGAACGCAATATTACAAAAATATAACTGCTAATAATAATCAGAAATAAAATCATTACTTTTTGTGTCACTACACGCTAAGTTCAAAGTTAATTTTGATCCACATTCATTCCTCTACCAGAAGCTTCTCTAAAATGACACGAGTCGACGTAGATGGCGCCACTTCCTGGAAGCAACTCTGAATCGAGCTCCGCAGTCCGCATTCATATATGTGCTACAGATTTTATTTTTATTTTTATTTTTTTGCAACTTCCTCAATTAATAATTTCTTTAATACATAATTCGAGTCGACCCCCCCCCCCCCACATAAACTTCCCTCCAATGTTCATATTGTTATTTGACACAATTAGACACATATGTAATGGACTAAATCTTCTTGATACGTATTTCCAATGATTATGCAATGTTCTGTCAAATTCAAAATGCACCCCCCCCCCACCCAATGCTACATTACTAACAGAAAAAAGGATTTTGAAGGATTTCAAATATTTCAAGGGATATTGAAAGATTTCAACAAATTTGAAATATATGAGGGCATTTAGAAACTTTCAAGACATTTGAATCATATTTGAGAGATTTTGAGATATATCAAAGAATTTTAAAGAATAGTGTGAGTATTTTGAAACTTACACATTTTTCAATCAATTTCAATAATTCAAAGGTATTTTCAAGGATTTCGATTTTTCCATAGGATTTTTGAAGATTTTAAGAAATTTCAAAGATACTTCGAATGTTTCAAGGAATATGAAAATATCTCGGAGAATTAAAAATATTTGACCTTTTTTCAAAAACTCCAAGATCCTTGAATCTATTTCAGTAATTTAAAGCTATTTTAAGAGATCTCAAATTGTTAATGGTGTTTTTAGAGATTCAAAGACATTTTCAAGAGATTTAAAAGATTTCAAAGAATTCAAAATAGTTGAGGGCATTTTAAAATTCCAGGATTTTTCAATCGATTTCAATAAATTAGAGGAATTTTAAAGGATTTCATCAATTTCATGGCATATCAAAAGATTTTGAAATAGTTAATATATTTTTTTTTATTCATTATTTTCAATATTTAATATTTCAATCAATTCCCATAAATTGAGGAAATTTTTGAGGATTTGAAAGATTGTATATTGTAAAAGATTAGATACGAGGAATTTCGAAGATCATAAAAAGACTTCAAGGAAGATTTTTCAATAGATTATTACAATAATTTGGAAGTATTTAAGAAGATTTCAAAGATATCACGTAATCTCGAAAGATTCCAAAAGATTTTAAAGAATTCAAAATAGTTTAGGGTATTTCAAAATCCCAAGATTTTTCAATCGATTTTAATCATTTAAAGGTATTTTGAAGAATTTCAAAGATTTTATAGTATTTTTAAAAATTCCAAGGGATCTTGAAGGGAATAAAAAGATTTCGGAAAATATCAAAAGATTTCAAATAATTTGAAATAGGTAAGGGTATTTTAAAATTTGAAGATTTTTCAATCGATTTCAACAATTTGGAAGTTTTCTTATAGGATTTCAAAGATTTCACGTGATGTCGAAAGATTTTGAAATATTTAAGGGTATTTTACAACTCATTAATTTTTCAATCGATTTTAATAAATAAAGGAATTTTCAATAATTTCAAGGATTTTATAGTATTTTTGAAGATTCCGAGGAATCTTAAAGAGAATAAAAAGATGTCAAAGAATATCAAACAACATCAAAAGATTTCAAAAAAGTTGGAATAATCAAGGGTATTTTGAAACTACAATATTTTTCAATCAATTTTGGAGGATGCGCATGTGCGAAAAAGCGCGGTACTATTCGAAATTAAATAATATACACTTCCAATATAACATTAATATCAAATTTCTTAAAGAAGTTAGATATTTCTATTATTCAATTTAATTCGTCTCAAAAAAAAAAATTAAAAAAACGTTTCTTGATATTTATCCGTATCATTAATCATTAGGGTGTTCCAAACTTTTTTTTCGAATTTTTATGGGGACACCCTAGAAATTTGTACAAACACAACATTTCTCTTCATAATTAGCCATAGAATACGAATAAAATATCACTTTTCAAATACCAACACCATAAGTACGTTTTATAAGGTCCCAAAGAAACCCCATAAGTGAAAAAATGCGTTTTGCGAGATTTCCGCGCTAATCATAACTTTTTTGGGGTTTTTTTTAGTGACCATTTTTTTTGGCACAGAAAAGACCATTTCCTACTGATGTTCAGATGTTCACATAAATTTTTTAGACAGTTTATTATCGTTTTTAGCAATTTTCTCATAGAATGGAGTTAAAAAGATGCGGTTCTTTTAAAAATTTTCCATTTGTTGTCCAATTTTTAATTAGAGGAGAGTGATGGTTCATCAATGTTAACAAAAGTGATTGTTTAAACAATTTATTATTGATGTTAATAATATTCTCTTAGAAAAATGCTAAAAAATTGCACTCTAAAAAAATCACTTTTAGTTCAATCTTCAATTAAGATAAGTTAAGTAATTAATTAGAGTCAAGAAAATTAATTCTTTGAACAATTTATTATAATTAATAATAATATTATATTTGAATAATGCTAGAAAGATGTGTTTTTTTTAATTTCTGGCTTTTTCCAATTTTCATTTGGAGTGAAGTAATAATGAATTCAATTTAACAAAATAATTCTTTAGAGAATTGCAAACTGATAATTCAATTTAATTTATTCATGTATAATATTAAATATTACATATCTTTGCTTGATTGGTACACTGTTGCGTTTTTTTCTGAAATTTTCAACTGTTCGTCTATTTTTCATTAGGCGTGACTTAATAATTGAAGTTAACAAAAAAATTGTTCACACAATTTAATATTGATTTCTGCGTCTTGTGTGGAAAGCTTTTTTTCTTGAAATCAATTTTTTCAAGCATTGGGAAAAGACCAAAAATAATTCACTTAAAACAACAATACCATTCAAAAAATCATTTTTGTTGTGGTTGACTTATTATTTATTCATATATAAAAAGGCGACGCGAAGTTAAAGATTTTAGAAAAAACCGTTACTTTTCAGCACTCATCTAAGAAAAGATAGTTATAAACAATATCAAATTGTTAAAACAACTTTTTTGTTAACTTTAATTAATTGCTAACTTGTTAAGTGAAAAAAAGGACAGAAAGGTGAAAATTGCCAACAAACAGTAACTATCAGGCACTTATATGAATGAAGATAGACATAAACAATAACAATTTGTTCCAAAAATTAATTTCGCTAAATCTAATTTATTATTAGGTCACGCCTAATTAAAAATAGACCAACAGTTGAAAATTTCCAAAAAAAACCGCAACATTCTACCAATTAAGCAAAGAGAATATTATTAACAATTATAATAAATTATTCGAACAATTATTTTGTTAACTTTAATTTATTATTACTTCACTCCAATTGAAGATTGGACAAAAAGCCAGAAATTTCAGAAAAACCCGCATCTTTCCACCATTATTGAAATACGATATCAATAATAGTAATAACAAATTATTTAAACAATCACTCCTATCAACATCGATGGACTATCACTTTCCTCTAATTGAAAATTGGACAACAAGTGGGAAATTTTTGAAAAAACCGCGTCTTTCTAACTCCATTCTATGAGAAAATTGCTAAAAACAATAATAAATTGTTTAAACAATTTATGTGAACATTCAATTATTAGTATGAAGTTTTATATGCCAGGAACAATGTTCATTGAAAAAACCAAAAAAAAAGTCATAATTAGCGCGAAAAACTCGCAAAACCCATTTTTTCACTTATGGGGTTTCTTTGGGACCTTATAAAACAGACTTACACTCTAAAAACAGACTATTGACTGTCAAACGATTCCATTCACTATTAAAGGATTTTCCATTCAAAATTGGCATAAGAGGAAATCCTTTCATAGTTAAAGGATTGTCGTTTCAAATGATATCCTTTACCTATGAGAGGATTTCCTTTGATCTTGAAGTAAAATCTGTTTTCGGACAGAAGAAAGAATAATTTGAACGTTAAGTGAAAACTTGTTGCCTGGTATTACATGCAAGAAATGTACAAAAACCGAACTTTGGTGAATGTAAATATAAAATCGAAGATCTAAAACACCATTTCACAAAGAACGTCTTACGAACTTTCGATTGTCAAAAGCATTAAGAAAATGTATACTTCAATTGTGAAAAGCGTAAAAATCAATGAAAAGTGAGGTTATGCGGATCGAAAATTGTTCTTTCAGTATACGTACCTTCCAAAGGTTTCGCGTAAAAATCTGAGATTTCTAATTTTTTGAATAAATCCATTTTCGGCATCATTTCGCACGTTTTCTTACTCACTTTATCAATTAATGAATAAATCGTGCTGTGAAAAATTCACTCGTGCGTAGGCGCAGTTTCTCCGCTAGCCAACAAATGAAATCCTCTAACAGTTAAAGGAATTCTTTTCAAAGTCAAAAGAAATCGTTCATCAGTAAAACTACTTCCGCATTTTGAAAGGAACGTAATTTTACTGTTAATAGACTTTTTCTTAGAGTGTATGTGTTGATATTTAAAAAGTGATATTTTATTTGTATTCTACGGCTAATTGTGAAGAGAAATGTTGAGTTTCAATTAGATTGAGATAATATTGAAGATTTTGAATAAGATTTACATAAACTTCTTTTTTTTATGGGCAATACGTTCTAAACTTCATGGGGCTGGCGGCACCTCTAAATATGATGTTTTTTAAACCAAAAAAAAAATATATTCATTTTTGTGTAGATTCGAGCAAATTTCTAGGGTGTCCCCATGAAAATTAAAAAAAAAAGCATTTTCAATGCATTTTTGGACCACCCTTTTACTCACAGTTCCTTTTTAATACCAGTATCTGAAATGGAATAAAATGCGTAGTGAATACATTTTTTGTTTAAAAATAAAAAACAGTTTCTACTTTGAAAAATATTAGCCTAATATTATTTCTTTCCCGAATTATAGAGGATCATAAATCATCTTCCGTTCCATATTAATAAATAAAAACCGCCCCAAATTGTTGGTCTCTCCTTAAGCAAACAAGCAGCATCCTAATAAATTCTGAAGACCGTATCCAAACGTCTATCTGAAAAATGGCGTGAACAGATGACCATGTGTAGAAAAAATTGGAAATTTTTCGTAAAACAGCAGGAGTCGTGTAAGAGACAGAGTGTCCCTTCTTTCGCCCTAAATAGCCACCCTCATCTCGTCCGAAAAAAAGGATACGGCAAACACGCATACGACACACTGACGTGTGTGAGTGCGTGTTATTTTTTCCGAGGCATTAAGCTTTGCTTTCGTGGGGCATCCATTTGGGGGTGTAGGGTGATCAGGGGGTGAGGGGTGAGGGGTGAGGAGGTAAAGGGGGTGAGTTATCTTTGATAGGGATGAGGTATAGTTTAGTTTAGGGATTCCAAACGAAACAGAGTCAAGCACTGTTCGAGCCCTTCGTCGCCGTTTGACGATGGCTTTCATGGGAAATCTTTCAAAGGAATCGTTATAGTCCATGAAAACACTCCTTGGTGAATTGCCAAATTTTTTTCCTTAAAAGAATCCCGTAGCGGACTAATTAAGTCTTGCCTGGAAGAAGGAATCAATAGAAATGCTCAAAATTCTTCATAGGATGTAATTCACTGATGAGAAATAACCAATTTTCTCTTAATCAGTTACTTTTTTGACCCGCTGTACTTTCTTTTTTGAGAGGGAGAGTAGAAGAGTCCCTGGTCAACTTTACCCCGTACCCTAGCCAAATATGACCCGTTATCTAAATAAATATAGGGCCTTCTCAACCCGAATTTAATTTGTATCCTGGCCGGCTTTACCCCGCACTTCAGCCGACTTTACCCCATAGCCTGACGAACTTTACCCCGTACGTTGAAAAACTTTACCTCGTACCCTTGATAACTTCGCCCAGTATCCTAGACTTTAGCCCGTTAAATAGATTAATTTACCGCATGCCTCAGCCGACTGAACCCCGCACCTCAGCCGACTTTACCCCATATCGTAACAAAATTTACCCCGTACCCTAAAAAACTTTACCTCGTACACTAGATTACTTCGCTCAGTATCCTAGACGACTTTAACCTGTTAAATATATTAATTTACCGCATACCTCAGTCGACTTTTCCCCGTAACTCAGCCGACATTACCCCATATCCTAACAAACTTTACCCCGTACCCTAAAAAACTTTACCTCGTACACTAGATTACTTCGCTCAGTATCCTAGACGACTTTAACCTGTTAAATATATTAATTTACCGCATACCTCAGCCGACTTTTCCCCGTAACTCAGCCGACTTTACACCATATCCTAACAAACCTTACCTTGTACTCTAACAAACTTTACATCATACTTTAGATAACTCCATCCAGTATCCTAGATGACATTAACCCGTTAAATAGATTAATTTACCGCATACCTCAGCCGACTTTTCCCCGCACCTCAGCCGACTTTACCCCATATCCTAACAAACTTTACCTCGTAACTTGAAAAACTTTACCCCGTACCGTAGATAACTTCACCCAGTATCCT
>CAKNXH010000463.1:222480-278613 GCA_932178445.1 Andricus quercusramuli
CTTGAAAAACTTTACCCCGTACCGTAGATAACTTCACCCAGTATCCTAGACCTTAGCCCGTTGATTAATTTACCGCATACCTCAGCCGACTTTTCCACGTAACTCAGCCGACTTTACACCATATCCTAACAAACCTTACCTTGTACTCTAACAAACTTTACATCATACCTTAGATAACTTCACCCAGTATCCTAGACGACATTAAACCGTTAAATAGATTAATTTACCGCATACCTCAGCTGACTTTTCCCCGCACCTCAGCTGTCTTTACCCCATATTCTAACAAAATTTACCCCGTACCCTAAAAAACTTTACCTCGTACCCTAGATAACTTCACCCAGTATCCTAGACTTTGACCCGTTAAATAGATTAATTCACCGCATGCCTCAGCCGACTTTACCCCGTATCCTTGCTGACATTACCCCATTCTATAACCGGCTTTACCCCGTACCTTAGCCGAATTTCACACGTTACTGAGATGAATTTACCTCGTACCCTAACCGACTTGACTTTGCATCCTAGCCGAATTTACCCCCGTTGCTCAGCCGACTTACCCCGTACCCTAGATAACTTCACCCAGTATCCTAGACAACTTCAACCCATTACCCCGATGAATTTAACCTATTTCTCAGCCGAGTTTGCCTTCTACCCCAGCCGAATTTACCGCGTACCTCAGCCGATTTTACCCCGGACTTCAGCCGACTTTACCTCATACCATAGCCGAACTTACCCCGTATTTCACCCGTTAAAAAATTAATTTATCCCATACCCTAGCCGACTTTACCCCGTCGTTCAGCCGTCTTTACCCCGTATGATAGCCAACATTACCCCTCTACCTAGATGAATTTTCCGACACAGCTACCAATTTGAGGAAGTAAAATAAATATAATAAGAATATAATATTATATAATATAAATAAATAAAATTAGAGAAAATAACAAATAAATAGTAATAAATTTTAATTAATACGTAGGGGATAAATTTCGAAAAAGTTTGCAAATTTTTCCTTTTTCTCTATAATTTTTATTTTTACCCAATTTTTACGAAAATTTCCCTTTTACTTATTTTTTTTTTTTTGGCTTGAATATGAAGTCAATAAGAAAATAGGACCATCATTGATTGAAAGATAATATTTTTTTTTGAAAAACCTACCCTTAAATTTGTGGTTTGGAATTGAGCTGGTTTATTTGAAAATGCTATTTGGTTGGAAATTTAAGTTTTTTTTTCAAAAATTCAACTACTCGGTTGAAAGTAGAATTATTTTGTTAAAAAGTTACATTTCTTGTTGAAAATTCATTTTTTTTACTGGAGATTCAATTCTTCGATTTTTGGTTGAAAGCTTTTTTTTTTAGTTGAAAATTCAACTATTTGGTGAAAATTCATCTTTTTTAGTGGAAAATTCATGCATTCTGTTAAATTTTTTTTTTTTTTTTTTTTAGCTAAAAAATTAATTTTGACTGCACAAAAATGATCTTTTTGGCTAACAATTTTTACCATTCGGCTGAAAATTACATTTTCTTGGTTCATAATTATTTTTTTGTCTAAAATTTTCACCAATCCATTTTTGGTTGCAAAATTGATATTTTGATTTGATAATTGATTTTTTCTAGTTAAAACTTCATACAATTGTTAAAATTTCTTCTCTAGGTTAGGAAATTAATCTCTTCGGTTAAAATTAGTCTTTTCCAGATGAAAATTAATCTTCTTGATTGAAAATTCATCCTTTTTGGTTGAAAATATTTTAGGGCAAGAAACTCACCTAATTTTGTTTTAGAGTTGATTCTTTTTGGTAGAAAATAATTCTGTTTTTATTTTTGATGATTAATTTCGAATTAGAAGTTAATTTTCAAAAATGTAGTAAAACTTTGATATATTTATAAAGATATTTAGAAATTTTGAAAGAACTTGGAAATTATTTAAATAGTTTGAAAGATTTTGAGAGAATAAACAAATTCTCTTACTACACCTCTTAGAACAAATTTTAAATTATTTTTTATTTTGGAAAACAATTTTGGAGAGAATATTTTAACAAAATTGTTGAGAAATTTGAATTATTTTCAAAGATATTCAAAAGTTGTGTAGAAAATTCAGGAATAATTTAGAAAAAATTTCGGAAAATTTAAAAGAAAATGTAGATTTTTGTAAATTTCGAGAAAAAATTCAAAGCTTTTCAAGCATTCAAGAATCGTTTGAATTTGAATATTTATGAGTACTTTTGAAAATTGTAGGAAAAATTTAAGTCAGCTTATTAGATATTCAAGAATCTTAAACGCTTGGTAGGAATCAAATTTATTTAAAATTATTCAAAAACCTAAAAGGATTTCCAAAAATGAATAAAATATTATTGAATTCTTTCCTAACTTCTAAAGGTTCTAAATATCTTCTAAACTGACCAAAAATTTTCCTAAAATTTGGCAAAATCCTATAGGATAATCTAATTTAAAAAAAAATTCCAGGTTTCTTCTTGTTAAGCTTGAATTTAAGTATTCAAAAATTCTCATTAATAACTATTCTACTGATAAATCGGTGAAAAACTGCTGGAATTTCAGTGACAGTCACCTTTTCTGCTCTCCTTATTTGAATCAGTGAAATTTCACTGAAAATCAGTAAACTACTTCTGGCTATTGAAATCAGTGAAAAGTGACTGAGAATCAGTGACTTTTCACTGCAATTCCAGCCCTTTTTTAATGGTTTCCTAGCATAAACTTACCGAAATTTCAGTAAAAATTGAGTAACTTTCCTATTGGAAACCCAGTGAAAAATGACTGAATTTCAGTGAAAAAACTACTGACATTTTAGCAGACAGTCACTGATTCCCTGTAAATTTTCGCTGATTCAAATAGCAAGATGTTTATCACTGATTATCAGTAATATGATACTAATTCGAAGTTAAAGAAAAAAAAGTAGGAATTTTCACTACCCATTCAGTGAATTTCCACTGATTGATCAGTCAATCGTAGTCTACTGGAGTTTTAGTTACTTTATCTACTGAAAAATCAGTGAAAAAATACTGATATTTTAGTGAATAGTTACTGATTCCCAGTGAATTTTCACTGATTTAAATAGCTGCAAGACGTCACTTGTCAGTGACATTTAACTGATTCGAACTAAGAGTGCTCGTACGAATCAGGAGTAATTACTTTAATTATTCCTAAATTATTAAAATTCGGTTTATTAATGTTTTTAATAATTTTCTCACAAACATTTTAAGGAGAGAAAATATATTTGAAAATATATAGAGGTTTATACAATCTACATAAATTAGATCAGATTCTGATGGGGATGGATTAGTCAAACATTTTTTTATGCACCCTTTCGAAAGGGGATGCGTGGTCAAACATATTTTTTACGTGAGATTTTTCTGAAACCAGTATTGGAATAATACGCCTATTAGTTTTTTAATACAAACCTATTTTTATTATTAACATTTTATTTATAAACTTATTATTGTAAACATCAAAAGATATAAAATTACCGTAAATGAAAAAAATTATTGGAAAGAAAAATTTGTTTGCACAAATTAGTCTAGACCTCACAGTTTCGATCTGATTTGAGCATTTTTTTTTGTAAGTGAAAGTTAACTAAATTACAAATGAAATTTTTCGAATCGATTATTTAATTTCTTTCAGAGTAAAGTTCAAATTTCATTTGAAAATAAACGATCCAATATTTTAACAACTTACAATTATTTAAACGAGTTTTACAAAAAAATTAAGATTTTGTCTATTTTCAACTAAAAGATTTCGTTTTTTCAAAGAAACCAATTTTAATTACCTGTAAAATTAATATTTTATCAGTAAATAATAATTTTTTATTTTTCAAGCAATTTTATAAATTAATGCAGAACTTAACTCTTTATCAACAAATAGATGTCTTTTTTCACGAAATTTCTTTCAATTTTTTTTTCCTAAAATAATCAATCATTGTTTATTGATAAAGTATCATAAAGTTAGGATTTTCTTATTTTATTTAAAATTGATTCCGTTGCAAATATTATTTATTTACGACAAATTTCTAATCAATAAACTTGAAGTTGCACTTTCACTCATGAATTTCTTAATAAACTCATTAAAAAATGTTGCCTGATGTTTTAACCTAATGAAAATTATTTTTAAGACGGGTCCCTACCGATTTCATG
This sequence comes from Andricus quercusramuli, assembly GCA_932178445.1. NCBI lineage: Eukaryota > Metazoa > Arthropoda > Insecta > Hymenoptera > Cynipidae > Andricus > Andricus quercusramuli. The sequence goes on from CAKNXH010000463.1 coordinate 226,619, forward strand.
ATATTTTAAATAAATATGAATAGTTGAAAAATATAGAATCACATTAAAAAACAATATGTCAAATTTTTTGTTAAGTAATAATGAACTGGAAACAAATTTTGTAATCGGCTCAGTTATGGGGCAGTATGAGTAACTGAATTCAAATTTAATAATGAAAATTTAAAACTAAATTGGCAGGATCCAAAATGGTTGACGCCAACTGGAAAAATCACTGAATTTTCACAAAATTATGTGTATAGGGGTTTTGTTGACCGCTCATTTCAAATAGAATTTCCAAAAATAAAAATTAATAATAAAGGATCCAAAATGGCGGACGCCAACTTAATAGTTTGACTTATTTTTCATAAAATTATATCTATGTTAGTTTTATGGGTCACTTGTTTTGAATATGATTTTCAAAATTTTTAAATTAATATGTAGGATCCAAGATGGTGGACGCGAACTGGAAAGTTTTCCTGATATTTGAAAAATTATGTGTATTGTGGTTTCACGAGTGACTTAGTGCAAATATGATGCTGAGAAATCAAAATGAAAGATAGTGGATCCAAAATGGCGGCTCTATATTGAAGGTTTCATTGCGTTTTCAGAAAATTATATGTATAGGGGTTTTGTGGACCACTTATTTCAAACATGATGTTGAAAATAAAAATTCCAGATAGTGGATCCAAAATGGCGGGCGCCAACTTGAAAGTTTGACTTATTCTTCATGAAATCATTTCTATGTTAGTTTTACGGGTCACTTGTTTTTTATATGGTGTTTAAAATTCAAAATTAAATATGAAGGATCCAAAATGGTGGACGCCAACTTGAAAGTTTCCTCAATTTTTAGAAAATTTTGTGTATAGGGGTTCCGCGAGTCACTTGTTTCGAATATGATGTTGAAAAATTAAAGTGAAAGATAGTGGATCCGAAATGGCGACGCTACATTGAAAGTATCTATGCATTTCCAGAAAATTATATGTATATGAATTTTTCGGGCCATTACTTTGAAATGTAAGATTTAAAATTCAAAACTTAATACGCAATATATCAAAAATCAACATCAATATCAAGGATCCAAAATGGCGTACGCCAACTTAAAAGTTTGACTCATTTTACATAAAATTAGGTCTGTAGTTTTACTTAATCACTTGTTTCAAATATGATATTGAAAATGCAAAATTCAATATGTAGGATCCAAGATGGTGGACGTCAACTTAAAAGTTTTCCCAATTTTCAGAAAATTATGTGTATAGGGGTTGTGCGACTCACTTATTCCAAATATGATGTTAAGAAATCCAAATCGATGATAGTGGATCCAAAATGTCGGACAGTATATTGGAAGTTTCATTGCATTTTTAGAAAATTATGGGTATGGGATATTAATGGGCCACTAATTTCAAATATTATCTTGAAAATTTTAACGAAATATATCTGATCCAAAATGGCAGACGCCAACTTAAAAGTTTGAATTATTCTTAATGAAATTATGCCTGTATCAGTTTCACGGGTCACTTGAACCGAATATGATGTTACAAATTTTAAATTCAATATACAGGATCCAAAATGGAGGACGCTAATCCAAAACTATTATTGCATTCTTAAAAAATGGCATCTATATTGGACCATTGATTGGACCATTGATGTCAAAAATAAGCTTGAAAATTCAGTATTGAGTATTTAGGATCCAAAATGGCGGAGGACAATTTGATAGTTTAATTCATATTTCATACATTTATATATTTATGAGGTTTTCGGGTCAGTGATTTAAAATATGGTGTTCAAAATTCAAAATTCAGTATATAGTATTCAAAATGGCGGACAACAACTTCAACACTCAATTAGATTTTCAGAGAATGATGTATGTATGGGTTTCGCGGGTCACTGGTTAAAAATTTTATGTTCAAAATTCCAAATTCAATATGTAGGATCCAAAATGGCGGACGCTCACCTAAAATTTGTATTGCTTTTTTAGAAAATTATGTGTATAAAGCTTTTATGTGTCAAGGATTTCAAATATGATCTTGATAATTCAAATTTCTATATCTGGTATCCAAAATGGCAAATGATGGATTAAAAGTTTGCATTTTTAGACAATAATGTTCAGAAGGGTTTTACTAGTCACTAATTCGAGAATTCAATATGTATGATCCAAAATGGCTGACGATATCTGGAAAGTTTCATTAAATTTGAAAAAAAAGGATTTAGGGGTTTCACGGGTCACTGATATAAAGTATTACGCGAAAAATTCAACACGTAAAACGCAAAATGGCGAAAGTTAACTTGAAAGTTTGGTTCGGTTGATTTTATCAAAGATTTGTTGATCCAAATAAATTTTTAGTTTCCTGAAACAAGTCATTAGGTTAATGAAATACATGGTAGATCCAACCAATTTTTTTTTAATCTATTAAATATTTTTTTGTGAATCAACCAAATTTCAATATATGTTAAATAATTGTTTTTTTATAATAATTTCATACTTTTTTTAAGTTCGATTCAAATAATGTCATTGCATAATATTCATCCCCAAAATTTGCATTAGCATACTGGATTTCTAGAATTTCACTCCCCTGAATTCTTGAATAATGACGTTAGCGTTTTTCTCATTTGATTCCTATACTTGAGACAGTGTCTTCAGGCTGTCAAGAATTCGCTGGGTTGACATAATATAATAGAAAAAAGTCCTGCCCGCGAGGAATTTTTCGTCGAGATCGAAGGAGGGCAGAAGGCCTCTTTACAATCACAAATGTGGTGTCCGCTTAGCAATCCATTTCTGCAGGTTGGCAACAAAGTGAATGTATCCAGAAGTAGTTTGGTTGGTTCCTCTGACTTGTTCGGATTTCCAAGAGACAGACTTGATTTCCATTCATTTATTTTCGCCGCCATTTCACTGATTGCCACCGCTCCTTCTATCCGCCTCCGCTCTCCCTCTTTTTTCTCCTCATTTCGTTTTTTTACCCTTCCTTACCTTCCTTTTTTACAACTCCTTTCCCTTTGCCACGATTTCAAACCCTTGACATTTTTCTTACGCTTGAGTTCTCTGCTTCTTCATACGAATTCTTTTCCATCTTCTTCTCATTCATAGATTTAACTAAATTTTTACACCTTTCTTTTTTATTCTGTCTTATTTCATATCTTCTGCTAAATCTTCAACATTTTTCTTTTTCATTTTCTCTTCAATCGTATCTTCTACTAAATCTTGACCCCTTCATTTCCAATTCTATCTTCTTTGATATTTTCCACCTTCTTATATCTTCTCTTTTCCATTCTTTCTTCATTCATATTTTCTGATGAATCTTCAAACCGTTTCTGATCCATTCTATCTTCATTCACATTTCTTACTCAATATTTTACCCTTTTCTCTTCCATTCTCTCTTCATCTATATTTTTCATTAAATCTTCGCCCCTTCTCTTTCCTTTCTCTCTTTATTCATATTTTCTATTATATTCTTACCTTTTCCCTTTTCCATTTATTGTTATTTTGTTCTGCCATTTTACTGATTGCCACCACTCCATCTATTCGCCTCCGACCTTCTTTTTCGCCTCATTGCTTTCTTTTCACCCCTCCTTCCCCTTCTTTTTTACATCTCCTTTATCTTTTCCACTATTGCACACCCTTGATATTTCTTATGCTCGAGTTCTCTTTTTCTTCATACGATTTTTTTTTCTTTCCCATCCTCTCTTCATTCATACTTTTCACTAAATATTTACCCTTCTTCTTTTCCATTGTATCTTCATTCATTTCTTCTGCTCAGTCTTTACCATTTTCCTCTTTCATTTCCTCTTCAATCATATCATCTACTATATCGTTATCCCTTTTCTTTCCTATTTTTTCTTCGTTCATTTTCTTAACTGAATGCTTATACCTTCTTTTTTTCCATTCGTTCTTCATTTATATTTCCTGCTAAATCCGCAACTTTCTTCTTATACAATCTATTTCCATTTACACTTTTACTCAATTAATAACCCTTTTCCTCTCTATTCTCCCTTGATTCACATTCTCCACTAAATCTTTACCGCTTTTCTTTTCTTTTCCTCTTCTTACATATTTTCTTCTACCAAATCTTTACATCCTTTCTTTTCTTTCCCACTTTATCTTCGTTCTTATTCTCTACTAAACCTTCACCACTTTACTTTTCAATTCTCTCTTCATTCATACTTTGCACTACATTATCACCCCTTTCCTTTCTTTTTCCTCTTTATTCATGTTTTCCACTCAATCTTTACCCTTTTCCATTTCTATTCTCGGTTCAATAATAGTTTCCATTGATTCATTATTATTGCTATTTCACTGATTGCCACCACTCCTTCTGTTCGCCTCCGCCCTTCCTCTTTTTCTCATCATTTCGCTTTTCCACCCCTCCTTACCTTCCTTTTTTACCTCTCCTTTCCCTTTACTACTATTTAAACGCTTGACATTTTTTTGAGGCTTGAGTTCTCTGCTTCCACTAAATCCTTATACCTTCTCTCTTCCATTCTTCCTTAATTGATATTTTCCAGCGAATCTTCACCCCTTTTTTTTCCTTTCTCTTTTCATTCATATTTCTTGCTAAATCCTTTTTTTCCATTTTTGCCTTATTCTTATCTTCCACTAAAACTTCATCCTTCTTCTTTCCTATTCTTCTTCCACTTTTCCTGTCTTCTCTTTCTTCATTTATATTTTACACTGAATCTCTTACCTCTTTTCATTCCATTCTATCCTTGTCTATATATTCTACTAAATCTTACCCAATTTTTTTCCTTTCTCTGTTTACTCATATTTTTTACTCCATCTTTACCCCTTTTCATTTTCATTCTCTCTTCTTACATATTTTCCACTAAATCTTTACGCCTTTTGTTTCCCGGTCTCGTCATTCATATTTTAATCAAATCTCTACCACTTTTATTTCTTATTCTCTCTTCTTTCATATCTACCATCAAATCTTTACCCTTTTTCTTTCCTTCCTCTCTTCATTCATATTTTTTGCTAAATTGTTTTCTTTTTTTCCATTTTCTCTTCATTAATATCTTATGCTAAAGTTCCACACCTTTTCTTTGATACTCTTCTCACATTCATATTCTCCGCTAAATCTTTACTCTTTTCCTCTTCTATTCTCCGTTAAAAAATAATTTCCATCAAATCATTTTCGTTAAATTTCACTGACTGCCATCACTCCTTCTATTGGTCTCCACCCTCCTTTTCTTCCTAATTCATTTTTCACCCCTTCTCCCCTTCCCTTTTATTTCTCCCTTCCTTTTCTTCTACCAGCTTTCCTTCTTTTTCCCCCCTTCCCTTTACCGCGATTTCAAATAATTGACATTTCTCACGCTTCGGTTGTGTGTTTCTTCATACATGTTCTTCTTTTCTTTTCCATTCTCTCTTGTTTCATATTTTCCACTAAATCCATACCTCTTTTCCTTTCTTTTCTTGCTTCATTCATATTTTTCGATAAATCTTCCCCAATTTTCTTCAACATTCTCTCTTTATTATTATATTCTACTAAATTCTTGTCCATTTTCTCTTTGCTCTCCAGTCTCTCTTAATTCATATCTTTTTCTGAATCCTAACCTCTTTTTTTCGACCCTCTCTTCATTCATATGATTCACTAAATCTTCACCTCATTTTTTTTTCTCTGTTTATTTATTTTTTAACGCCATCTTTACCCCTTTTTCTTTTCATTCTCTCGTAATTCATATTTTCCACTAAATCTATACTCCTTTTGCTTTCCATTCTTTTCATTTATATTATTAACTAAACCTCTACCCCTTTTCTTTTTCATTCACTCTTCATTCACATATTCAAGTGAACCTTTACCCGTCTTCTTTTTTAATCTCCCTTCATGAATATTTTCAACTAAATCTTTACACCTTTTCTCTCCCATTATTTTTTTCGTCCATATTTTCCACTCAATCTTTACCCCACTTTTTCTTCTCCATATTTACCCCTTTTCCTCTTCACTCTCTCTTTTCATTCCTATTTTCCACTAAATCTTTACGCCTTTTGTTCAGCTTTCTCTTCATTCATACTCTCAACTCAACATCTACCGTTTTCCTTTTTCATTCTCTCTTTATTCACATATTCAACTTTTGCTTTCTCATTCTCTCTTCATTTATGTTTTCAACTGAATCTTCACAGCTTTTTTTCTACATTATTTATTTATTCACATTTTCTACTAAATCTTCACCCCGCTTATTTTCCTTTTTCTGTTTATTTGTATTTTTCCTTCATATTTACCCTTTTCCTTTTTATTCTTTCTTCATTCATATTTTCCACTAAATCTTTACCCCTTCTCTTACTCATTCTTGCGTTGCCCATTTTTTATTTACTCTTCATTCATATTTTCCACTAAATCTTTACGCCTTTCGTTTCTCATTCTTTTTATACATATTTTTTATCATTATTATCATATTTATTATGCCTTTTATTTCTTAATTCATATTCCCAACTGAATCTTCACCCCTTTTTTTGCATTCTCTCCTCATTAATAATATCCGATAAACCTTTACCCCATTTTTTCCTCACTCTCTTCATTCATATTTTTCATACAATCTTTACAACTTTTTTTCACTCATGTTGTTAATTTTTTCTTCATTCATATTTTCCACTAAATCTTTACCCCTTATCTTACTCATTCTTGCATTTCGCATTTTTTTATTGTCTCCTCATTAATATTTTCAACTGAGTCTTTACTCATTTTTCTTTCCATTCTCTCTTTATTCATATTTCCCACTTCATTTCTATACCTTCTGTTTTTCATTATCTTCATTTATATTCTCAACTAAATGTATACCCCTTTTCTTCGTCATTCTCTCTGGGTTTATATTCTTAGAGAGATCTCTACCCCTTTGATTTCTCATTCTCTCCTCATTCATATTTTTCACTAAATATTTAGCATTTTTTGTCCATTCTCACTTCATTAATATTTTAAAGTAAATCTCAACCCCTTTTCTCCCCTGTTCTCTGTTAATTCATATTTTCCCCTAAATTTTTAGCCATTTTCTTTTTTATTCTCTGTTCATTCATTTATTCTGTTAATTTATTTTCGCCACCATTTCACTGATGGCCACAGCTCCTTTCACTCGCCTCCGGCCTCAACCCTCTGCCCTTTCCTCTTTTTCCCCCCTCTCCTTTCCCTCTTCCCCTGCATTCCATGTGCCAAGATTGCAAACCCTTGATATTTATTACGCTCGAGTTGTGTGTTTCTTCATACGAATTCTTGGTTTCATTTTAATCACCAAAAGTGCTGCTCTCCATCTCCAACTCTTGGGTCAAGTGTTTGGTAACCCATCGTCACGCCTTTGCTATACCCACCCCTATATTTTTTTCTTTTCATCTTCAGCTCGTCATATCCTCGTCTGTCATCTTCAGGTTCCTTGATGTATCCTGTTTAGGCGGAGATACCTTTTTGCGGCCCATTACGCTGTTTTTCATTAACCCTCGAACAAACATTCGGAAAAAAACGATCTTAATGTGTTCATATTTATTAATTAGGTAGTCGCATTTAGAAGATACAATCAATGTTTACTCCTTTTCTTTTCCATTCACTTTATATTCATAGCTTTCACTACGTCGGTATTTTCTTCTTTAATCTCTCTTCATTTATAATTTATATTTTCTACTGAATCTTTACCCCTTTTGTTTTCCGTTCTCTTTCTACACATATTTTCCACTAAATCTTTACCCATGTTATTTTTCTTTCGTTGTTCATTAACATTTTCTACTCAATCTTCATCCTTTTTCTTTTTGATTCTTTTTTTATTAATATTCGTGATTAAATCTTCACCTCTTCTGTTTTATATCCTCTCCTCATTCATATCTTCACTCTAATTTTTACCTATTTTCTTTTACATTCTTTGTTCATGCATATTTTCTGCTAAATCTTCACCGCTTTCTTTTTTCATTTCCTTTTCAAAAATGTTTCTTACTAAATCTTTACCCCTTTTCTTCTCCATTTTCTTTCTATACATATTTCCCACTGAATCTTCGCCCATTTTCTATTACATTCTTTATTCATTCATATTTGTAACTAAACCATTAACTATCCTGTTTCGTATTCTCTGTTCATTCAGATTTTCACTCTCAATGTTTACCCATTTTCTTTTTCATTCGTTGTTGATTAACAGTTTTCGTTAAATCTTCACCCTTTTTCTTCTTAATTCTTCACTCATCATTATTCGTAACTGGATTTCCATCTTTTTCTGTTTTATATATATTTTTCATTCATGTTTTCACGCAAATCTTTACCCATTTTTTTTCCATTCGCTCTTCATTATTATTTTCCACTCAATCTTCACCCCTTTTTCTCATTCTCTTCATATTCATATTATTAACCAAAGCCGTATTTCCCTTCTTTTTTCTTATAATTTATATTCCCTACTAAATCTTCACCCATTTTCTTTTACATTCTTTGTTCATTCGTATTTTCTGCTAAATCTTTACCCCTATCTTATTTAATTTTCTCTTGATTCATATTTCATACAAATCATTACCCATTCTCTTCTTAATTCGTTGTTCATTAAGACTTTACATTATATCTTTACCCTCTTTCTTTTAATTTTTTTATCAAATGATATTTGTAATCAAATCGTTACCTCTTCTGTTTCATATTCTCTCTTCATTCATATTTTTAATAAAATCTTTACCCATTTTTTTCATTCGCTTTGAATCGATATTTTCCACTAAATCTTCACCACTTTTCTTTCCCATTCTCTTCATATTATTCATATTTTCTACTGCACATTTACCTATTTTCTTTTTCGTTCTTTATTCATTCATATTTTGAACTGAATCTCACTCCTTTTGTCTTCTGCTGTCTCTTCATTAATATTTTGTAATTAAATCGTTACCCATTTTCTTTCTCTTTCGTTGTTCATTAACATTTTCTACTAAATCTTTATCCTTTTCCTTTTTGATTCTTCATTCATTAATATTTGTGATCAAATCTTCACCTGTTCTGTTTTATATCCTCTCCTCATCCATATTTTCACTCTTATCTTCACCCATTTTCTTTTACATTCTTTGTTCATTCATATTTTCTGCTAAATCTTCACCCCCATCTTTTTTTATTCTCTCTTTATTTATATTTCATACTGAATATTTACCCTTTTTCTTTTTCATTCGTTGTTCATCAACATTTTCCACTAAATCTTTACCCTTTTTCATTCTTATTCCCTTATTCATCAATATTTGTAACTAGATCATTAATTCTTTTGTTTCATATTTTCTCTTCATTCATATTTTCACTCAAATCCTTACCCATTTTCTTTTTCATACGTTGTTCATTAACATTTTCCATTAAATCTTCACCCCTCTTCTTTTGAATTCTTTACTCCTTATTATTTGTAACTGAATCTTTACCTCTTCTGTTTCATATTTTCTTTTCATTCATATTTTCACGCAAATTTTTACCCATTTTTTTCCCATTCGCTCTTCATTATTATTTTTCACTCTATCTTCACCCCTTCTTTCCATTCTCTTCATATTCATATTATTCACCAAAGCCGGTTTTTCCTTCTTTTTTCTCATAATTTATATTCTCTACTAAATCTCCACCCATTTTCTTTTTTCTTCGTATTTTATACCAAATCTTTACCCATTTTCTTTTGAATTCGTTGTTCATTAAGACTCTCCATTATATCTTCACCCTCTTTCTTCTTCATTCTTTATTAAATAATGTTTGTAATTGAATTTTTACCTCCTCTGTTTTATATTCTCTCTTCATGGATATTTTCAATCAAATCTTTATCCATTTTTTCATTAGTTTCAATCAATATTTTCCACTAAATCTTCACCCATTTTCTTTTCCATTCTCTTTCTATACATATTTTCGACTGGATCTTTACCCATTTTCTTTTTCGTTTTTTATTCATTCATATTTTCAACTAAATCTCACACCTTTCTCCTTCTGTTCTCTCTTCATTAATATTTTTGATCAAATCGTTATCCATTTTCTTTTTTATTCGATAAGCATTAACATTTTCCACTAAATCTTTACCCTTTCTTATTTTTAGTCCTTTATTCATCAATCTTTGTAACTAAATCATTAACTCTTCTGCATCATATTCTCTTTTCATTTATATTTTCACTCAAATCTTTGCCCATTTTCTTTTTCATTCGTTTTTCTTTAACATTTTCCATTAAATCTTCACCCTCTTTCTTCCTAATTCTTCTCTCATTATTATTTGTAACTGGATCTTCATCTTTTCTGTTTTATATATTTTTTTCATTCATATTTTCACGCAAATCTTAACCCATTTTTTTTATTTGCTCTTCATTACTATTTTCCACTGAATCTTCACCCGTTTTTCCATTCTCTTCATATTCATATTATTAACCAAAGCCGTATTTTCCTTCTTTTTTCTTATAATTTATATTCCCTACTGAATCTTCAACCATTTTCTTTTACATTCTTTGTTCATTTATATTTTCTGCTAAATCTTCACCCCTATCCTATCTTATTTCATTTTCTTTTTATTCACATTTTATACCAAATCGTTACCCATTTTCTTTTTAATTCGTTGTTCATTAGGACTCTCCGTTATATCCTTACCTTTTTTTTTAAATTATTTGTTAAATAATATTTGTAATTAAATCATTATTTCTTCTGTTTTATATTCTCTCTTCATTCATTTTTTCAGACAAATCTTAAGCCATTTTTTTCATTCGCTTTTGATCAATACTTTCCACTAAATCTTCACCCCTTTTCTCTCCCATTCCCTTCATATTCATATTTTGTACTAAAGCGGTATTTTTCTTTTTATTCTCTCATAATATATATTCTCTTATGAATCTTTACCCATTTCTTCTACATATTTTGTTCATTCATATTTTCTGCTGAATCTTTACCCCTACCTTTTTGATTTTCTTTTATTCATATTTTATACCAAATATTTACCCATTTTATTTTTTCATTCGTTGTTCATTAATATTTTTCATGCAATCTTTACCCTTTTTCTTTTTAATTCTTTATTCATAAATATTTGTAATTAAATCATTACCTCTTCTGTTTTATATTCTCTCTTCATTCATATTTTCAGACAAATATTTACCCATTTTTTTCATTCACTTTTAATCAATATTTTCCACTAAATCTTCACCAATTTTCTTCTTCATGCTTTGTTCATTTATATTTTCTGATAAATCTTTACCCCCATCTTTTTTTATTTCTTTTTATTCATATTTAATACCAAATCTTTACCCATTTTCTTTTTAAATCGCTTTTCATCAATAATATTTCTCACTTAATCTTCACCACTCTTTTTTCTATCCTCTATTTATTCATATTTTCTACTAAGTCTCTAACTTTTTTCATTCTCTATTTAATCATATTTTCAACTAACTTTTTAACCCTTTCCTTGGCCATTTTCTCTTTAATCACATTTATTACCAAATCTTTACCCATTTTCTTTTGCATTCTTTGTTCATCCATATTTTCTGCTGAATCTTTACCCCTATGTTCTTTCATTTTCTTTTTATTCATATTTCTCACTAAAATCTTTACCCATTTTCTTTTTGATTCTTTATCCGTTAAGATTTGTAATTAAATCTTTATCTCTTTTGCTTCATATTCTCTATTCATTCATATTTTCACTTGAATCTTTACTCATTTCCTTTTTCATTCGTCGTTCATTACCATTTTCCATTAAATCTTTACCCTTTTTCTTTTTAATTCTTTATTCATTATTATTTCTAATTGAGTCTTCACCTCTTCTGTTTTATATTCTCTTTTTATTCATATTTGCAGTCAAATCTTTACACATTTTCTTTTTCAATTGCTTTTAATTAATAATAATCCCCAGTTAATTTTTAAATTCTATTCTTCTCCATCCTCTATTTATTCATATTTTATGCTAAACCTCTAATTTTTTTATCTCTATTTATAAATATTTTCGGCTGAATTTTTACCCTTTTTTCTTCACGCTCTCTTCATTCCTACTGAATTTTTACCCCATCTTTATACTTCCTTCATTCATAATTTCTTGTAAATCTTTACCTTTTTTCTTTTCCATTCTCTCTTCAATCCTACTTTCTCTAAAATCTTCACCTTTTTTCATTTTATCTCTTTTCAATCACGTTTTCCACCGCTCATTGAACTCATTGAAAAATAGCAACAAAAAACAATTTAATAGTTTTTTCGGTTGAAAATTGCATTCAAACAATTATAAATTGTTTAAACAATGAAAAAACAACTAAAATGATAAAATTCACTTTTCACGTTCATAAATTAGGTCATAGCATTCAGAAAACATAATTAGTTATCAATATTGTAAAATTATCAGTTGTTTAAGCAAAAAAAAAAAATTTTGCAGCAATTATTAGCAAATAAAAAAATCTGAGAATTAGTAGGAGAAAGTAATGGAATTTGTTGAAAAAACTGAGAGAAAACATGATTCTTCAGCTTTTTTCCTTTTCAAAGCAGCAATGAGCCATAAAATGAAATGAAAAAATTACTTTTTTACTTAGACCCCCATAAGCATTTTTTACAGGGTCCCAAAGAAAACCCCATGTACGAAAAATTGGATTTTGCGAGTTGTTATTACACAAGGTATTACTTTCAACTTATAATAGTCATAATCAGACGTTTTAAAAATTTTTCAAAAAATTTATTATTATTTATAACAATATTCTCTTAGAATAAAGCTAGAAAGTTGCAGTTTTTCAGAAATTTTCAACTTCTTCCAATTTCCTTAGTTTCGCTAAGGTAATAATTAATCGAAGTTAAGAAATTTAATTGGTAAAACAATTTTATATTACTTATAACAATATTATCTTAGATTGATTATAAAAACTTGACGTTTTTTCTGACATTCTTAATTTTTCCTCCGCATTTCATGTAGATTAAGGAAAATTTATCAAAGTTACCAGAAATAGTTGTTTGAAATATTAATTATTGTTTATAGCAATTTTCTCGTAGAATGGAGATAGAAAATTTTATTTTTAAAAATTTTTGAGATTATTAACAATTTTCCAGTTTGGGTAGTGTAATGTTTAATTCAAGTTAAGAAACTCAATTGTTTGAACAATTTTGTATTATTTATAACAATATCATTATTGACCAATTATAGAAAGTTGAGGTTTTTTTTAATTTCTTCCAGTTGATGCTTTCAAAAATAATTGTTCAAACAATTTATTATTGTTTACAGAAATTTTCTGTATGAATAATAAAAATATTATCTTACAATAATTATAAAAAGTTCCTGTTTTTTTTTAATTTCAGTTTTTTCAGCATTTCATTTAGTGTGAGGCGAGTTTATCAAAGTGGCCAAAAATAATTGTTGACATCATTTATTATTGTTTATAGAATTTTTCTCGTAGAATAGATTCAGAAGATCTTTGTTTTTTTTTTTTTTCATTTTTTAGATTATTTCCAAATTTTCAGGTTGGATGAGATAATAATTAATCAAGGTTAAGAAACTGGATGGTTCAATCAATTTCGTATTATTTATAACGATATCATCTAAGAATAATTTTAGAAATTTTCGGTTTTTTTCTGAAATTTTCTACTCATCTTTTGCTCTTTAGTTATGAACAAATAATGAATAAATATCAAAGAGAATCAATTTAGAGTCATTTTTGAAATAAGTGAAATGAATTTTCATTTTTGCGCAAAGTATGTATTTATTGAAAAAAAATTTTTTTTTTTAGTAAACTCAAGATTTTGAATTAATTTTCTATTTTGCGTACATAGTCATCAAACTAAAAAAAATTACAAAAAAAATTGTTCGGAATTGTTTATCTTTTCATTTAAGATTCTCAAAACACACTTAAAAATTGTGGAGAGCTAATTTATTTCAGTCTATCAATTGGATCCTTTTTTAAGAGTTGAAAATTATCCTTTTCTAAACCTTCTTTTAAATAAAAAATAAAAAATTATTAAGTTGAAAATTGGAAAATGGACGAAAAATTCGAACGAAAATCAGTCTCGTCTGCTCTTTGTGGTAAATCTTTGGATTAATTTTTCCGGCGCGCAACTTTGAACCCCTGCTAGAGATAATTTCCGCTCTCTTTCATTTCCACCCCAAACTACCGAGAGACATTTTTTTCTATATTTTCTTAAATAGGGGTCAGTCTATATTAAGAAAATAATGAATTCAGCCCGAATATTCGCTTTTATTTCCGAATCTCCCTTTCTGAATCTTTTCTGCTTCTCTATTGACTCTCCTAATCGCCTTGTTTAGCTGCCGGCCAATGAGGCGCGACAACGTCCGAGGTTAATCTGCGTGACGTCAGAAACTCATCCAATCGGCAGGATCCATAAAAAAAAACGTCCTCGAACTAACCCTCTAATCCCCTCATCCCTCGGGTTACGAGCAACGCGGATGCATTTATATCGAATTGCAGCGCCCTCTATATCGACTCTCCGAAATGTCCTTTTTTGTCTTCGCATGTCTCATAAGCGCGGATTTGGCCTTCAAGTTTTCCCCTTTTTTATCCTATTTTATCTCTTTTTATCGTCTCTTTCTCAAGCCATCGATTTTTTTTTAATTTGGCCACTTATTTATTTATTGACTGTGAAAGAAATATGCGCAATTATTATTCTTGCTGTGTCAAGCAATTTTTAAATTAAAGCATAAAATTAATAATAATTACTGCAACATTTTTTTATCCGATAGTTTCTATTGAAGGAGCGACCACGCATTACGTGTCGATACATTAAGGTGCTTCAAACGAGTCGGTTTTTAGAATAATGCAAAATACGGCTACAAGGATTAATTTTTTTATTTAATATTTTTACCACATAATCTAAAGTCTTATTGGATGTGCATGACTAGAGCCCTTTTTCCGAAAAATGGCCTTGTTGTTGTTTTTTTTGTTAATTGAAAATGTACTGAACTTTCTGCGCCTGGAAACGGGCAACGCGCGACTGGGAGTGCACTCATGGTAAACCAGAAACAGGCGCTCATTGTTTCGAAGTGCGTTTTAATTAACAACAAAAAACAACAACAAGATAATTTTTTGAAAAAAGAGTTCTAGAAATAGTCTTGTTGTTTTTTGTTGTTAATTGAAACGCACTTTGAAACGATGAGCGCCTGTTTCTGGTTTACCATGGGTGCACTCCCAGTCACGAGTTGCCCGTTTCCAGGCGCAGAAAGTTCAGCATATTTTTTTAGATAACAAAAAAAAACAACAACAAGACTATTTTTCGAAAAAAGGGTTCTAGTCATGCACATCTAATAAGTCTTTAGATTATGTGGTATAGATATTAAATCAAAAAATTCATCTCTGGAGGCGTATTGCGCATTATTCTAAAATCCGACTCCTTTGAAGCACCTTAATGCCCAGTACAAGCGACAGAAAAAATTCTAGTGAACGCATTTTCTACCAAACAATTAGATTTCTAAAGCAAAAAGACGAGATTTTTAACAAACAATTATGCCTTTTATGACACAAAAGATGAATTTTGAGTACAAAAAGACAAATTTTTGGAAAACAAGTCAAGTTTTCAACGAAAGAAAAATCGTTCCAACAAAATAGTTGAATTTTCAACTAAAAATAATAATTTTCAATCAAAAATGAAACAGTTTTTGCAGCTGAAAATATTTATTGAAAAAAATAAAAACATTTAACAATCAGTTGAATTCAAGGAAAATAAGACGAAATTTCAACAGAATAGTGGAATGCTCAACAAATAGATCAATGTTACATGAAACAGAATTATTTTGTTTTTAGCAAATTGAGAAATTGTTAACAGAATAGTTCAGTTTGCAAACTATAAAGTCGAATTTTTCAAAAACAATTGATTTCAAAACCGGAAAAGAAAAATTTCTGTCGAGGAAGTTATTTTTCAACCAAAAAAGGTGATTTTTCAATGAAATAGTTAAATTTTCAACTGAAACAGATGATTCTTCTACAAAAACTCGAACTGATTTTGAAGATTGAAAGGCTAATTTGAAAAAATTATTAACCAGTTAAATCCAACGAAAAAATACAGAATTTCAACAAAATAGTGAAATCGACAACCAAATAGATGAATTTTGAAACAATTAAAAATTATTTTCTAACCAAATTGAGAAATTTCCAACACAATAGTTCAGTTTTAAACTTCAAATTTAAATATTTTTAAAAACAATTGACTTTTAACCAAAAAAAAAAAGTTTCTTACAACAAAGTTGACTCTTAAACAGAGAGATGATTTTTTATTGAAATATTCAAATTATTAACTGAAAAAAATCAATTTTTAACCCCGAATGGAATCGTCAAAGGTTAAGTTCATAAAAATTATTTTCAATAAATGAACCACAATTTTCCAACCAGTTGAATGCAACGAAAAGGACGAATTTTCAACTATAAAAGATCAATTTTCAACAAAAATGGTATTGTTAAATTCTATATTAAAAAAAATAATAATTTCAAAAAAAAAATTAATTTTCAACCATTTGAATTTAACAAAAAGAAAACGTGAATTTTTAACAAAATAAGCGAATCCTCAACGAAAAATGATGAATTTTCAACCAAATACACAAATTTTCAACCAGTTTAATTCAACAAAATAAAACAAATTTCTAACAAAATAGATGAATTCTCAACCAAAATCATCACTTTTTTCACACAAAATGGAATCATTGAATTTTAAGGTTTAAAAAAACTAGTTTTCAACAGAAAAAAACGAATTTTCAACAAGTTGAAAAAGTTCGTTGTTTCGGCTAGAATTTCCAAGAATTTTATAGAAAATTAAACTATTTGGTGGAAAATTACCTTTTTCTGTTGGAAACTCAACTATTTGTTGAAGAAAAACAACTATTTTGATGAAAATATGACTATTTGGTGGAACATTTTTTTTATCGTTGAAAACCCATTTTTTTTTCTTGAAAATCCAACAATTTGGTATAAAAATAAACTATTTGGTGAAAAATTAAGTTTTTGTGGAAAATTCAACTATTTAGTTAGAAAAACAAATATTTTGATGAAAATATAACTATTTGGTAGACAATTATTTTTATTTTGTTGGAGACTCATATTTTGTTGAAAATTGAACTACTTTATCGGAAATAAACTATTTTTATGAAGATTCAAGTGTTTGCTAGGAAATTAAATTTTTTGTTGAAAAATGATATTTTTGGGATGAAAATTCAACTATTTTGTAGATAACTATAATTTGGCTTCAAAATTCAACAGTTCGCCATAAAATTATTTGATTTAGTTAAAAATTTACTCTTTTAATTAAAATTCCTCACTTCATTAAATTCTCACTATTTGGTAGAAAATTAACTTTTTTTTTTTTAATAATCAATTAAACAATTTTGTTAAAAATTGATGTTTTCTTTGAGAATTCGTATTATTAGGATAGCATTAATTGTTTTAGTATAAAGTTTAACTGTTTGGACAAAAATTGATCTTTTTTTATTGAAAGTTCATTCACTGTGGTGAAAAATAAATTAATTTTTTTAAACATTTTTTACAGTTACACTCCTTTGGCTAAAAATTCATCTTCTTGTTGAACATTTTTTTTTCATCTACAATTATAGCTAGTCCATTTTTTCTTGTAAATGTATCTTTTATATGTTAAAATTTCAACTTTTTGGTAGAAAATTCATTATTTTGTTGAAAAATTATCTCTTTGTTTAGAAAAATGATCTTCTTTGTTGAAATTAGATGATAGTCTTTGGTCGAATTCAATCAGTAGAAAATTCGCAATTTTTTTGTTAAAAATTAATTTTCAAACTGAAAATCTGACGATTTCATTTCTGGTAAAAAAGGTAAGTTTTTTAGTTGAAAATTCAACCCTTTCTTTTAAAATTCATCTTTATTGTTTAAAAATTCACTACTTTGCTCGAGAAATTGACTATTTGGTTAAAAATTTGTCTTTTCCATTTAATTCAATTTTCATTTATGAAATTTTCATTTTCCTGGTTAGAAATTTGTTCTTTGGTAGAAATTATATTCTTTATAGTACGATAATCATCTTTTTTTGTTGAAGATTAACTTTTTTGTTGAAAATGCAACTGTTATGTTCAAAATTTATTTTATCGTTTTTGAAAATCCCTCTCCTTCAGTAGAAAATTAATTTTCTCAGGTTGAAAATTCAAGTATTTTACTGCACTTTTTTACCTATTCCATCTCTCTTCTCATTTTTCACTAGGAATCTGTATTATCATCGGAAATGGTAACGAGCAATCAGAAGAGAAATCTTTTCACACACTGAGAAAACGGAAATCTACAATATCGATAAAAATTATCTCTTCTAATACAGAAAATCTTCAACGTCTTTCCTTCTCTGTTTCAGAAAAAGGATTCTTCTGCCGAGCTCTCTAGTAGCTTAGTGGTAGATCACCTGACCGGCAATCAGTTGATCTGGCGTTCGAATCCCAGCGGAGCGAAAGGATAAGATCGTTTTTCTGAATAAATTTAATTAATTTTTTTTTATATTTATAGCTCCATCTCGTCTGAGAAGACGTTGAAGATCTTCTGTATAGAGAAGATAACTTTGATCGATTTCTCTTCTGATTGATCGTTACCATCTCCGTTGATAATACAGATTCCTAGTGAAAATTGAGTTGTATTAAAACATAAAATTTTGCAGAATAAAGCGTGTTTAAGAAAAATGATTCTCCTGCCGATCTCTCTAGTAGCTTAGTGGTGGAGCACCTGACCGGCAATCAGTTGATCTGGCGTTCGAATCCCAGCGGAGCGAAAGGAGAAGCTCTTTTTTCTGAATAAATTTAATTAATTTTTTTTTCATTCATAGCTCCATCTAGTTTGAGAAGACGTTGAAAATCTTCTGTATTAGAGAAGATAACTTTGATCGATCTCTGTTCTGATTGATCGTTACCATCTCCAATGATAATACAGATTCCTACTGAAAATTGAGTTTTATTAAAACATAACATCTTACAAAATGAAGCGTCTTTAAGAAAAATGATTCTTCAGTCGATCTCTCTAGTAGCTTAGTGGTTAGAGCACCTAACCGGCAATCAGTTGACCTCGCGTTTAATCCCAGCGGAGCGAAAGGAGAAGATCTTTTTTCTGAATAAATATGTTCTCTTTTCATCTTCTTCAATCCCTTATATTTTTTCTTTCTCTGGTCGCGTTCGGTCACCGCCTGAGTGGAGTCATCCTAATGGCTACTTTTTTTTGGTCGGTTGTTTTGGGGAGCCAGTTAGTGCAGTCCACACACGATGGACCCAAACACATGCCACAGGCACTTACGCAAAAAGGAAAAAAAAAACAGACAGAAAGTTAGAAAATGTGTGGATGAGGGAGGGTGAGAGAATGGTTCGGACGCACGCACCCCCTCCTGCAAGGGGGAGGCGCCACGCCGCGCCGCGGCGTCTACTTTCGGTTCTGCGTATACGTATCCTGCGTTTCGTTTCATTATCATACCATTATTTTTTGCTCGTGTCATAAATTGCCTTTTTCCATGGCTTTTCGTGCTTTATGCGTCCCACTTCTGCCATTAATGTCAGGCCTGCCAACAACCCACCCCAACCACCCCACGCATTTATTTAGGATACGTGACTTTTCTTGCCAGAAGCACATTTCGCGCAGGGCGCTTTTATTAATGAAGCGCGATCTGACGTCTTTTTCTGTTTCTGTTTTTTTTTTTTTATTATTTTTTTTTTTTATTGAACGCTTGGGAGCTGGGATGAAATCAACGAACGGTGACCACTCGCTGGTTATGAGATACGACTCTTTTAGCTGATGATTCACGTCTTTTCTGGAATATTATTTTTCTGGTGTCAATATTGTCGCTGTACTTTTCGTCTCTGCATGGTGTAATATTAATATTCAAATATTAATATTCAAATATTAATTTTTTTAGTAATTTTTCTCTACGAAATACCACAGACAATTTCCGAAATATTATTAATCTAAAGTTGGATGAAAACGCTGCAAACAATTGAAAACTACAATTATCCGAAGGTATATTCCGACTCTCGGTTCAGGAACTCGGAAGGGCCGCAGTGAGCGAGTACTCAGTCGCTTGCGCAATATTATGCATTCTATTTGGAAACGGCTCAGGTGGCCCTGACTATTCATGTTTCGATACCCTCGATTTAGGAACAAGGCTATTTTGAGGCAACCACCAACATGTTCCTAAACCGAGAGTCAGGTGTAATTTTTATCTCTAGGCGGATCAAAATTACTCTAGGGTTGGTAACAGGTTCACAGAAAAAACTAAGCATAAAATTTGTTCCAGGAAATTTTTTAGAGATGAAAATTCAGTTATTTTGTTGGAAATATAACTATTTTATCAAAGTTTTTTTTTAGCAGTTCCAAGTACTTGGTTGGAAGTTGAACTACTTTATGAAAAATTCATTGTTTTGTGTAAAGATTCATCCCTCTGATTGAAATTTGACTTTTTTTCTTAAAATTTAACTATTCCATTTTTAGTTGAAATTTTCTCTTTTTTAGTTAAAAATTCAAAGTTTTAGTTGAAAATTTATAAATTTTGTTGATGAATCGGATAGTTTAGTGGAAAATTAATCTTCGTGGATGAAAAATAATCATTTTCGTGAAAAAAATCACTTTGGTGGAAAATTCATAACTTGTGCTGCAAATTCGCCTTTTTTTGGTGAAAAATTAATCTTCTTGGTTGAAAAATCATCCTCCTTGGTTAAGAAAGCAACTTTCTTTTTTTGTTAGGGATTCAACTATGTTATTGCAAAATATTTTTTATGGCTTATCAATTACATTTTTTAACACAAAATTCAAATTTTCACGTTTTGGCTAAAAATTTATATTTGGGAATGAAAATTCATCCTCTCTTGTTCAAAATTCGTGCTTTGTTAAAAATTCATTTTTTTATTGAAAATTGACCTCTTTGGTTGAAGATTTAGAAAATCCATTTTTAGAAAATTAATTCTCTTTGAAAAATCACCATCTGGGTTGAATTTTGATCTCCGTTGTTGAAAATTCATTTTTTTTTTTTAAATCATCATTTTAGTTGCAAAACGTGTTTGATTGAATATTTAACTATTTCATTTCGAATATACTTTTTTCATTTAAAAACAATTTTTATAAATAAAAATGTAACTGATCCATTTTTCATTGAAGACTTATATCTTAAATTGAAAATTGACCTTTTCAAGATAAAAATTCGGCAATTTGATTGAAAATAGATTAATTTTGTTGAAAAATCGTCTGTTCTGGTAGAAAATTAATTTTCTTGGTTGAAAATTCATCACTTTTGTTTGAAAATGCTTATTTTTGGTTAAATTTTTTTTCCAAGTCGACAATTAGGCTTTTCTACTAAAAATTTAACTATTCTTTTCTTTATTTAAAATTTATATTAATAATTGTGAAATTGATTTTTTCTAGTTGAAACCTCAACTATTAAGGATTCAATTGTGTATTTTGTTGCAAGTTCCTATTTTTGGTTAAAAAATCAAATTTTTGGTCTAAAGTTAATCTACTTGTTAAAAACTACATTTTTGTAGAAAATTCATATTTTCGAGATGAAAATTGAACTATTTGTAGAAAATTTGACTCTTGGCTTGAAAATTAAAATATTTAATTGAAAATTCTTTCTTTTTTAATTCAACTGATTAAAAATTAATTTTTGTTCTTGTTGGAAATTAATTTCTTCAACTGAAAATTTAACAATTCCATTTTTGGTTTGGAAAATATCTTTTGTTATTGGAAATTCAACTATTTGGCTTCAAATTCGTCTTGTTTAGTTCAAAATTCAACTTTTTTGTTAAAATTTTTTACTTATTGGTAGAAAATTAGTTGTACTTGTTTGAAAAATAATCTTTTTGGTTGAAAATTCAACCATTTGGTAGAATTTTTCATTAAAATATATTATTGAAAATTCATTTTTTTATAGAAATTTATTGTTTGATTATTTATTTTTGCCTGGGACTACCAAACCCAAAAAACGAGAAAAAGTTGAAAAATGGAAAATTCCTCGAAAACAAGAAAAAAGGGAAAAATTGTTTTAAAAAGCGCAGAAGGGAGGAATAGGGGAAAAAATAGGAAATACTGGAGACTCTGTAGGCAAATTAAATAATTTTTTACTTAACATTCACCTTTTCAGTAACTTTTTGATATACTGATGGTCATGAGAAATACTGTAATATTGTAGGTTTTATTATTAAAACGTTTTTAAATATTTCTTTATAAAATTATATTGAATTTTTTTAAATCTGTGTTACTTTCTGAGATATAAATGCAAAAAATTAAAACATGAAAATATTATTCCAAATTTACAATGCAAAAGTATACCATGAAGTGAGAAAAGTATATTTTAGTAGATACAAACGAGTTTAGTCAGACATTTTAGACAGTCATGTCCAATCGATAAATATGAAAATGATGACTAAAACTACCTTTTTATTATGAATATCTTAATAGTTCATTATTTATTTTAGGCTCATTCTTATTTATTATATCTTAATAAAAAAATGTTATTTATGATTTTCACAGCAACAAAAATTATCTGGTTTTCTATTACGAATTTAAATTTTGAAACTTGTTTAAAAATAAAATACAAATTTCTGTTATTTACTAATGTTGAAAATTTTGAATATAGGGATTTTTAAAACCCGGGTTCTGAAATTTCGGTAACTATACAATTTTAGTAATTTAATAATTAAGAAAATTTGAAATTTCTGTGATTTACTAAATTCTTGAATACGAAAATTTTGGAAATTTTAAATTTCGATAATTCAATCATTTTGTTAAGTTAAAATTTCTTAATTTTTTTAGTTTTATCAACTCACACTTTCTGAATATTTAATTCTGGTTAATCTTGTAAAAAGATCAATTAAACATTGAGAATGTTTAAAAATGTCTAAAAGTATAAATATGTATATTTTTTCTGTTGAAGATCCATCTCTTTCGAAATTTAACTGTTTTGTTGGAAGTTCGTTTTTTTTGTTTGTTGAAAACTATTTATTCTACCTGAAAATTAAGCTATTGCATTATTGGTTGAAAATTGATTTTTTTTTTTTTTTGAAAATTCCAACTTTCGGCTAAAAATGTCAACTGTTTTTTGAAAAATTCGCCTTTTAGTCTTCAAAATTGAATAATCTGATTGATATTTTTTTCTTTCTTGAATGAAAAGTCTTTCTTGATTGGAAACAAATATTTTTGGTTAAAATATCAACTTTTCTGTTAAACATTTATTTATTTTTTCAATATCTCGACTATTTTTCTTAAAAATTGTTTATTCTGTAGAAAATTCAACTAACTTCTGAAAAATTCGTCCCTTTTTCTTGAAAGTTCAACTATTTTGTTACAAGTGCAACTTCTTGGTTAATAATCTTGCTGTTGTGGAAAATTCGAAAGTCAAAGTCTTTTTCGGATTAAAAATTCATTCTTTTTAGTAAAAAAAATCTTTGTTGAAAATTCTACCATTTTTTTTAAATTCGTATTTTTGCTTTAGAATTCCAAGTTTTTAGCTTAAAAATTCAACCTTTTTATTGGAAATTCATTTCTTTCAGTAGAAAATGAATAATTTTTTTATCATCTAATCATTATTTTTGGTAAAAAAATTAACCGCTTTATATTTAGTTAAGAATTACCTTTTTGGTTGAAATTCAACAGTTCAGATTTAATTATTCTTTTGAAAATTCTTCCCTTTTGCTTGAAAGTTAAATTACTGAAAATTAAAAATTCCTCTTTTCAGGCCGGAAATTTCCTTATTTGTTCAAATATTAACCTATTCGGTTGAAAATTAAATATATTTCGAGTTGAAATCTCCAACTTTTTCCATTAAATTCAAATTAAATTAAAGAAAAAATTGTATCTCAAAAAGGGGATGGCTGTTCCTATTTGTGATGTGATCCTGTGCTGAAAAAGGAAAGGGGTAGTTTTTGAATGGCCCTTGAACTTTTTATAAATACTTTGATAATTAGAGTCAGTACTTGTTCCTAATTAACTAGAAATGTTTACAAACCAAAATCAGTAAAAAAAAATTGCAGAAAAAATGTACTGACAGTCTAGAAAAATGTATTTTGCATCCCAATGCGGCCCTGGTTGTGTATATCTGAAATGGTCGAGGTGGTGGCTCAGGGGGTTGGGGTGGCATCGCCAGCAATGGCGATGGCGCCCCGCTCGGGCGTTTATTATTATGATTATACTTGATATCCCCTGCCCAAAGCAGTAGGGCCAGTCAGCCTGCGAAACTTTCCCTCTTTCCTTTCCTTTCCTCTCCTTTCCTTTCCTTTCCGATATTAATATTATTTTTGCCCGGGCGTAGCGGCCGCCATATATCTCGCTCTGGGCATAAAATCCATTCCTCCTTCCAACCCCCGACCATCGGTCGAACCCACCCCTCATCGGACAAGAGCTCTAAGAGAGAGAGAGAGAGAGAAAGGAAGAAAGTACCCAGGAGAGAATAAGACAGACAGGGGGTGGGTGGGAGAGGGTGAGGGAGAAAGAGAGATTCTTCTCTGCCCGGCGACTCCACTCGGTCCTATTATTAATTAATGGCGGGTCGGCCATTTTCTTTCTCTCCGGTTCATGAGCCGGTGCCCTCGAGCACTCGCAAAGTAAGGCAAAGTTTCCAAGTATGGCTTGTTTACCTCGCTTAATGCGATTGTTGATGCCCCCGCTTCCCAGATATTTTTCTCAAAAGATATGCGAACGGTCATTCCCGGGATAACAAGATGTGTCCCATGTTTAGAGGATGAATAATGTCAATTCCAAGCAGCGCAGGAAATGTTTATTAAGGGGTTGGAAATGGAGAGATGAAACCTCCTTATTGGATTTCTTTAGTGTCGTAGTACTGAAGGAATAGATATACTTTTTGGGAACACATAATGATGTAGAAGCAGGACTAGATTACGAAATCTTTGCAGATTTTGACAGACGCATCCTCTTATAAAAAATTAGATTTTGATTTAGAGCAATATATTAGCTGATGTTATTGAATATCGACAAGGTGATGAACTAATTAGATGTTCAGTTTGTTGGTATACTGATCTAGACCAGTATATTAATATACCATTATCAGCTGATTATACAACATGGTTGGAAGAAGACACCACTTTTAAAAGAGCCAATATCCAGCATCAGGTGGCATTTTCTGATTGGACCAATATAGCTGTTCACACAGTACAAATGTTAACGAACCTAGGTTTTATGGTTTCCCTAAACTACAGAAAACAAAGTGTCCTTTAAGACCTGTTACTTCTTTTCCAAACTCAGTTTCACATAATATTTATAACAATACATATTATACTGGCCTACTCCATTTTGAAATTCAGGAATTTTAAATCAGATTGAAATAAAATTCAAAATCCTATATGATGTCCAATACGTTACGGTACGGAATTCCTGAAAATAAAATAAAAATTCAACTACCAATTATGGACAAAAACCACAGAATGCTTCTATTACAATTCCTAAAAACAAAAAATATTGTTTCTTTGGACAAAAATAAAAGAGAGGAAAGAAAAATGAAAAGGCAAGCAACCAAATCATCTTCCTTCTCTTTTTTATTGCTTTCGTCTTCTTTATTTTTATTATTATTATCAGATCACAATATAAAAGTATTTATAATATTTACAAAAGTTTTGGTGTCAAACGGCAAAACCATTATAAGCACATCAGGAATAAGAGAAAGTCAAGATTCATGAAAACCTATTGCTAAATCTAATTATTTATGCTGGAATAACTTTTGTTTAATTCATCCAAATCAGAATTCAAATTGATAAACAACTTATCTTGTTCTCTAATATAAAGCTTCTCCGTAAATTCTCCCTTTCTCTCATTACTTTCACTATTTGAAAATTTTCAACATTATCCTAGTCAAACTCATGATCAACATCAACAAACCCTTTTGTATGTCTAGCAAGAACACTCTTATAACAACGTCCCAAACGGAAATCTCTTTTGTGTTCCTCCATCCTAGTATTAAGAAGTCTGTCAGTCTTTCCCACGTAATTCATCTTACAGATTTTGCAAGTGATCTTGGAAACAACACCGCCTTTTTCAAATTTATCTAGAGGATATTTACAAAAATTTATTATTGAATCCATTTCACATGGTATACGGAAAATAGTATGAATATCAAATTTTTTCAACATAAATTCGATAGTTTTAGAAATTTGACCAAAAAACGGAAGAACAAAAGTATTGAAGGAACTATAATCTCTCAATTTGTTCTGATTATCCTTAAATAAAATGTTATTTGGTTTGTTCTTGATTTGCTGAATTCTAATTGTGATATGTTTCTCAATTAACGTTCGTAGGAAATGATTAAGAAAAAGGATATTCCTAACAATATTCAAATTCTTTTTATGGAATGAAACGTGGGACGAACCTAGATATCTGTCAACTAAGTTTTTGATTTCTGCAATTTTGTTTTGAAAAGAATGAGCCGAAAAGAAATTTAAAATTCTACCTGCATGTGTACTTTTCCTATACATATCGTCCTGAAGTCTTCAGGAAGGTTGAATTATGGTGTTATATTAACCAAAAATTAAGAGACAGTATCCTTCAAAAACATTTTTTGATTGAATGTCGAAGAAATTATGTTTTACGTGAAGAAAAATTTTTCTTGGATTACAAGTTTCGAGATTTCGCTTTTCACAGTAATTTCCGCAAGCGACAATTTGAACATAATTTAAAGAATTTCAAACTCTCAATGCTGAATTTACTGATTAAGGATGTTTCAAATCATGGTAATTTTTCAAAAGTAAAATTCGCAAGAATTAGAAGTGAATTAGAAGTACGTTTACAACAAGATAAAATCATTGATATCCTAAAACATCAAATTTTCCTTAATTGAAGATTATCAAACAATGATAAGAAACATCAGAACAAACTTTCTATTCTGACTGATTAACAAACTAATGTTCAAGAGCAAAATTTAAATTCACACAAGATTTTTAAAGAAGATAGGTATCCTTAGTTTGTCAATTTGGCAGATATTCGAATTCCTCATTCAGTCACAGATATTCAAAATTCCAATATTAGATCAGCAAGATGTCCAAAACAAGGTTTTACACTTGTCAAAAAGCTTTGTTGATAAGAATTGTTTGCACATCAGTAGTATTGATCGTCAAATTTTTGAAGGTTTCATTTTAACGATAGGTCTTCAAAAAAAAACCTGATATAATTTGCATAAATGCTGATAAAGAAAATATTACAGCTTGTATTAAGAAATCAGATTATATTAGGGATATGGAGGATTTACTTTACAATGGTAATGATTTTGATTTATTGAATGAAAATCCGTTTAAACAATTGAGAGAAGACACTTTCGAAATTGTTTGACAATCGGAGAAAGAATGGACTTTTAGGAAAAGATATAACATGGACTGGTATAAATACCAAAGACACAGTTCCTACCAGACGTTATGGTTTGAGAAAGATTCATGAAGATGGCTATCCTTTGAGCTATTCAATGGATCTTTTTACAGGCAAATGTTTGGTACCACCTGCTCTAATTTTGCTTACCTTGATAAGGGTACTGTATGAGCACCCAAACATTGGTCAATATTATAAATGCTTCCATATTGTGATTTGATAATATAAACATTAAGAAGACGAAAGGAACAAAAAAGAGAAGTTAGGAGATTTGGTTGGTTGTCCAAATTTGATGATTGGATTCTTGTTTTATTTTCAGTAATTCCATACATAAACTATTCCATTTTCTTGAATTATTGACTGTTTCCCTTCTTTTAAATCTCTGAAAGAATCTCTATGTAGAGTTTTCTCCTTCCATAGTTGTATCTTTTTTCAAAAGTGTTGTGTGATTAGCTGGTGTTATTGGATTTCGACCAGGTTAGAAATTATTTAGAGGATGTTTTTTTTGTTGGTATACTGGTCTCAGAACAGTACGACAGTATATAGTATACAGTAAATAGTATACCAGTATACCTGTATACCTGTATACATGGTTAGAAGAAGATACAACTATGAAAAGAGCCAACATCTAGCATCAGCTAACATCTTCTAATTAGACCAATATAATTTCTTACATTGTACAATCGGTAACGCACCTAGGTTTCATGGTTTACCTGAACACAAAACAAATCTTCCTCTGAGAACAATTATTTATTTTCCAAGCTCATCTATACATAATGTATCTGGATGCTCAGCTGAATCTTTACAATTATGAGAAAAACTGATTAGTACATCAAGGACAATTGGGATTTGAATGAAAAATATTGATCGAATTAACATTCCTGATGATTACACATTAGTGTCTCTCGACATAGTATCATTGTAGAAAAACATAGTTCGGAAACTAATTTTTTAACTCCAGCAATAAAAAATTGAAAGAACTGAAACAACATGACTTTTTAGGAGTTTTCTTATCTTAAATTCAATGGTGCATTTAATAAACAAATTTTTGGCCTGCCCATGTGCTCACCACTTTGTGCCGCTGCTACTAATATTGTAATGGAAATTATTTGAAAAAGAAGTTTTAAATAACCTGAATCAACATATTCTCTTCTTTTTTCGATATATAGATGAGAAATTAATTTTTCTTCAGGCAATTTGAATATTATTCACAGAATATCATGCTTGGATATTATATTTAGAGAGCAATATAACTAGTGTTTTTTTTAAACACAAACCTTATCGAATTATATGCCTGATCAGTATTCTTTCTCGTATGGTATAATTTTCCAAAATTTTCTAAACTTATCACTCAGAAAAATGTTTGTTTGTATCCAAAAAACATTTGTTTCACTCCATACCAAAGATAGAATTACTTCGATTCGAATGGAATTTGTTTTATTTGAATAAAATAAATTCTATTTAAATAAAAAAAATCTTCGTTTGAATTAATTAAATATTTGTTCGACCCTATATAAAAAAAATTTGTTTGATTTAAACTTATATTTTTCTGAGTAATAGGGAACGAACATACATACAAAGTATAAACTCTCTCGATTGAATGAAGTTACCTTAATGAAATTAGTTTCAACAAAGAAATTTGTTAATCATTTTCACAGAGCTCACATTTTTCCGTAGTCCCAAATCCAAAAGGGAGCAAAATTCCCAGTTTTC
Organism: Andricus quercusramuli; assembly: GCA_932178445.1. Lineage (NCBI taxonomy): Eukaryota > Metazoa > Arthropoda > Insecta > Hymenoptera > Cynipidae > Andricus > Andricus quercusramuli. The sequence goes on from CAKNXH010000463.1 coordinate 255,489, forward strand.
TAACTTAATATTGAAACATAAAAAATCAATAAACGAAAGTATAAAAAATGAATTTCAGTATCTACATAAATTATTGTTTCTTAGTTCGTCAATCATCAAAATTCCTATTTTTATCGCTGGCTATACAGTCTTTGACCTTTTTCTTATTTTTCCACTCAAATTAAAATTTTATAAATAGAACCCAATAGGAAAATTTGAATATTTTCGATCGAAACTTCATTCCTCCTGTTTAAAAGTCTACTATTAAATATTTCGTAACGAATTCTTTCTCATTTGATGGTTTAGAAGTGTTATTATTTCCTCAAAAATTAAATTATTTTTTTACAGATACTACAGTTTTGTTTAAAATTCTTCATTTAAAAATCATTTTTTCAGTTGAAGATTGAACCTTAGATTTTTTATTCGATTGCAAATTAATTTTTTTAACTGAAAATTCATCTATTCCATTTTTTGTTAGAAGAGTATATTTTTAAATTGAAAATTGAATCATTTGATTGAAAATTCATGTATTTTGCTGAAATTCGCCTTTTTATTTTGAAAATTAAACTCCTTGGTTGAAACTATTATTTTCTTCGAAATTCATTTCATCAATCAAAATTCAAAATTTAGGTTCAAAACTCATTTGTTAGTAAATTACTAATTTTTTAAGTAAGAATAAAAATGCAAATGTTTGTTTGAAAATTACCTCTCGTATTGAAGATTCATATATTTTCTAGTTGAAAAAATTCAACAATGTTCAACAAATTCAAAATTCGTTTGTTGATATGAAAATTAACTTTTTCTAAATAAAACTTCAATTATTTGGTTGAAAATTCAACTCTTTTTTTAGAAATCTCGTCTTTTTCACTTGAAAATTTACCATTTTGATTAAAAATTCAATCATTTGGTTGAAAATTCAACTGCTCTACAGAAAGATTGTCTTCTTGGCTTGAGAATTTAAAATTTTTGTGAAACTTTTTTTCTTTGTCGATTGAAAAATCTTTTTGGTTGAAAATTCAATTATTCGAAAATTTAACTAGATCGTTGAAATTTTCTTTTTTTATTGATTGTTAATTTTTCAACTGAAAATTAAATTATTTGGTTGAAAGTTCTACTGTTTACTAGAAGACTCGGTTATTAGTATGAAAATTATTTTTTTTTGTAAAAAGTTAACTGCTCTATTTTTGGTTCCAATTGCTCTTTTCGGGATGGAAATTCATCACTTGGTTGAGAATTCAACTCCTTAGTTGCAACTTAAACTACTTTCTTCAATTTTTTTTTTTTTCTTAAGATTCATAATTTCAGTTGAAACTGCATTTTTCTCAATTTAATCACTAAGTTGAAAATTAGGTTTTGTGATTGAAAACAAATGTTTTAAATGAAAATGAAACTGTTCAGTTTGAAATTACCTTTCGTGTCGAAGATTCTCATTTTTGGGTTGATCATCCAACAATTATGTGGAAAATTCGTTTTTCACTATAAAAATTAATTTTTTTATATGGAAAATGATCTATTCCATTTTTGACTATAATTAATATTTCTTAGTTTAAAAATGCCACGATTTACTTGCAAATGAAGGCAATTTGTTGAAAATTCATCTTGTTAGCAAATTATGACAGGAAACTGCTGTTTACATTTATATCATCTTTTTTTTTTGTCAACTCTGCAACTGAAAAATTTAGTAACAAAAATTGAAAAGACGCGGAAAAGTTTTGGGGGCGTGAAAGCTATCTAAGTTTCTTAAAAATTATTTTACAGAACACCTCAGTTGTTACTCGTATTTTTGTGTTTTTTTACTGATGGTTCCTCATAGGGGAAGCTTTTTGATGGTAACATTATCCAAAATCTAAAACTCATTTATATTAAACCTTCCTCAATTAAAAAATGTCTGACACAATGTTCTAAACAATTATCCGGATGTATGTGCGTATGTGTGTGGGTGTCTGAAGGATTTCTAAAAATATTTATTGCATTTATTTTAAGCGCTCAATAATATTTCCAAAATCGGTTTTTCATATCAAAACTTTTTTCATTAGCATAATTCAAAGTGGATGCAACAACATAAATGATGACTTCAAACAGAAAAACTTTTTTCATCGACATAATTCAAAGTTGACGCATGAATAGAAAAGAATTTTTGATCATAAATGTTCAAATAGAGTAATTCTGACCATTTTTGCGAAGAAATCATAAAGCTGGAAAAGGGATAGGGTGCGACCGAACTTTTCCTTCTCTCTTCCAGTTCGAAAAATTCTCAAACTCTGGTTTGTCTATCATTGAAAAAAATAACTAATGCTTCTTTCATAAGAAAGAAAATACACTTGCTAACGGAAAACAAAGTGTCTTTGGAATGAGTTACTTTAACTCTGCAATCGAAAAAACTAGTAACGAAAATTGAAAAAGGGCGGGATATTTTGGGGTGGCCTTTGGTCGACCTGGGAGCTAAATTTGGCTATGGAAACATTCTTATAGGATGGAGGATGAGAGTTCTTCCAGAAGGTGGGGAAAAGTTTTAGTCAAGTTTTTAATTAGTCTAGACAGTTGCATACTTTATTCGCCTCCTCGAGTACTTTATTCAACCCACTCCATTGGAGAATATTAAACCGTGCTTTGGGCTTTGGGTTCCTCTCTTGTAATACAGGCATATTTATAGCTGTATTTTTAAATGAGCAAAGTAGTTAGATCGAGGCGGGGATTTATAGGGAATATTTATGTATAAAGTTTTCGAAGAAGGAGAAACTCTAATGAGTATTTTTACAATGAGGAGTAAGAGAGACTATCTATGGATTTGGTTTTATTCTTCTTTTTCCAATCATCGGAAATGAAGAAGAAGATATTCCATGTTCCCAATTTCAAGTACTTCATTGTACTCCTTTTGTTTGAATCTCTATGCTAACATTATCTTGTAATAAAGCTGATTATATTTCAAGTTATTTTCTAAAATCTGCATTTTTTTCTTGAAAATTATAAAGACGGGCAGGCACAAGAAAATTTAATAATATTCTTACATTTATAATTCAAAATTGAAATGCTACCGTGCTGCCTTGAAGATAAACTATATATTTTCATATATCAAACATAACATTTTTGTTTTAAGATAGTTATAGCTCAATTTTTAACAAAATTATTATTGATATTATTACTTTTCTCGGAAGAAGGATATAGTATAGTTACTCATTCATTATTATTTTTTAAATAATCAAACGAAATTTCAGGGGAAGTTATTCTGCATGAAAAAATCAACTTCAGTTCTGATGGGAACGTTGAGAAATGCCGAAAAATAAGATTCACGATACTGTGAAATCCTCGAAAAATGAAATATTTGAAATAGAAAATTCTGAAAATTCAAAAATTGTCAAAATCCCGGATTGGAAAATTCCCGAATAGTAATTTTTTCAACAGTTTCTATTATTACCGACCAAAGAAAATTCCCAAATTGTAAAATTCCGAATTAAGGCAATTAAAAAAATTGTTTTCCAATCAACGTTACTTATTGAATGAGAATACAACAATCATATATTTTGATCAGAGACATTTTTTTAAAATTATTGGTATTTCAAATTTAAACAATAACATGACGTCATGGGAAAATCTACTATATCTTAGTAAAGAAATTGATTTAAGGAGGCATTTAATTAGATGGAAGTCCCCTTTTAGAAAATCGAAAGTTAATTAGAATGAGGAGCAGCGCATCGGTCGCATACATCAAAATTTGAGTACATGCCAAGTAAAGATAGTCAATTTGGTATTTCTTTGAAGCTGTGTGCTCTTCACTCGAAACTCGTTAACTGGATTTTAACGTATGGAATTCGACAGCAAGCATCACAGTGGACTTGTAATTGTTTATCAAATGGACATATAAAGGAATATGCAGGTATGCAGAATTTAGGTCACACCTAATTAGAAGATGTTAGACTTGGTTGGTATACTCTGGTATACTTTCAATCAGTATCCCAACAAAATCCAACAACTTCTAATCAAATTCATATCTGTTAAGCATCAAGTAACATGAGCTCATCATGCAGAACGATTGCAAGAAGATATAATAATGGAACAAACCAACTATACGGATGGTTTCTTTGAAAGGATTAGAAATGGAGAAATTGTCAACAGTCATCGACCAGTAGAACAAGAAAATCTAACATCTAATTAAATGCTTAGCTGACCAATATGAATTAACATCAGATAACCATACAGCACGTTTGATAGAAGATACTATAATGGAACAAACCAACTATACGGATGGTTTCTTTGAAAGGATTAGAAATGAAAAAATTGTCGACAGACATGCACCAATGAACCAGAAAAATCTAGCACCTTCTCATTGAATTCTTACCTTGTCAAAATTAATTAACATGAGCTAACCATACAGCACGGTTGATAGAAGATACAATAATGGAACAAACCAACTATACAGATGGTTCCTTTGAAAGGATTGGAAATGGAGAAATTGTCAATAGCCTTGGACCAGTAGACCAAAAAAATCAAACATCAAATTAAATTCTCATCTGATCAAAATCAATTAACTTCAGCTAATCATACAGCTCGGTTGGAAGAATATGTATACTTAAACAGGAACAAACCAACTGTACAGATGAGTTCTATTGAAGAACTGGAATTAGAGAAATTATCAACAGGAAAGGACATTGGCTAATTTAAATCACACAGTTTCTCTTCTCGGACCAGTAGATGAAGAAAATCCCACATCTTCAAATTGAATTCTTACCTGGTCAAAATCAATTATCATCGGCTAACTATACATCATAGTTGATAGAAGATACAATAGTGGAACAAACCAACTATACAAATGGTTTCTTCCTAAGGATTGGAAAAGGAGAAATTTTCAACAGCCCTGGACCAGTCGACCAAGGAAACCAACATCTTCGAATTGGACTCTTACCTGGTCAAAATCAATTGTCAAATCAAACTTCAGCTAATCATACAGCACGATTGCAAGAAGATACAATAATGGAACAAGCCAACTATGCAGATAGTTTCTTCGAAAGGATTGGAAACGGTGAAATTGTCAACAGAAATGGACCAGTGGACCATGAAAAATCTGAGACCATCTAATTAAATTCTCACCTCGTCAAAATCAATTAACATCAGATAATCATACAGCAAGGTTGAAAGAAGGGACAATAATGGAACAAATCAACTATACAGATGGTTTCTTTGCGAGGATTGGAAATGGACAAATTGTCAATAGCCATAGACCAGTGGACAAAGGAAATCTAACATCTAATTAAATTTTTACCTAGACAAAATCAATTAGCATTAGCTAATCATACAGCACGGTTGGAAGAATATACTACAACAATGGAACAAACCAACTATACAGATTGGTTCTTTCAAAGGATTGGAATTAGAATAATTATCAACAGTGAAGGACAGCAGCTAATTTAAATCACACAGTTTCTCTTCTCGGTTATTGTTATAACCTCTCAAAATCACACTATTGATTTTTCTCAACAAATGTTTAATTTAATCATTTACGCATTGAAATTGTCATGTGAACAAATATAATGTTAAGTAGAATTTTAAGATTTTTGTTCTTATAACGCCGCTAGGTCTAGACAGGTCACCTCACATATATCTTGTAACATTCGCAGAAAGTGACCTTTAACATCAAGATGACTTTTCTATACTCGAAAATTTAATATGTCAACTATCCAGGCCTTAAGTATGAATATCCATTATTCTCTCTAAATCGACAAAATTTTGATTTAGCACTATAAATCATTCCCGGCTTTAGTTCCAGGAATACGAGTAGATTTGATTCGAAACCTTCTCCTCCAGCTCGTAGCGAGTTGTAAATAATGACACCACCCTCTAAATGTCTTTAGCACACAAAATAAGGTATATCTTGCGCCATAATCATTATAAGCAACGAATTGTTCGGCGATAATTCATGCACTTTACTTTTATGCTCCTATTTACTTATTCATATAGCTAAAGTACAAAGACGGTGAGCAGCGAACTGCTTCTTGAATTTACATGCAATAAATGTACAGCACGTGATTAAGGTCTTGTTATTCGCTCGGGGTTTATGTGCCGGGTAATAAAGCATGTATGTATACACACACTAATAATAATACAACTATATATGTATGTGTGTATAATATTGTATAGAAGAGGAAGTAGGTAGGTATGTATGTATGTATGTATGTATGAGAGACGTAAATGTGATCGCACGGACGAGAAAGCCGGTGAAGTAACTAGGAAGAAAACGAGATTTCGCGAATCCCTCCGCCGTTTCGCGAATGCGGGCGAGCCATTTTTGTTTGCCGCTTTCGGCATATAAGCCTTTGCAGTGAAGCCGGTGGAAGCTAATCTAATCCTCGAGTATATAGCTGCGACTGTGTGTGGGTGTGTGTGGTACACACGTCGAGCTCATGAGGCACGTGTGTGTAAGACCCTCTTGCCTTGGTGTCTAAATCTTCATGTGTGTGTGAGCAGGCTCGGATAGGACCAACGGGAGATCAGAAAAAATCCTCATTAGCCGGTGTGCGTTGGACTCTTTGGTTAGGATTAGGATGTTGTTATCCAATCTCACAAAAATTTTATTTGAAGAAAGGGTAGACCCAAATTTTTATCTACATCCACAATTCTGTTATTGGGTTTTCATTTTCTTAGGTGCCCAGGGACAATTTTTGGAATCTTTTAATTGGACAAAGCGATGGTACTCTCTGGAGTCTCTAGGATCAATTTTTCAAGGATAGACAAAGAGGGGGTACAGTTTGTGGTTTCTGGTGATTATGTTGGGGAAATGGAAAGGATGGGGGTTCTTTTTAGAATCTCTGGGAACACTTTCTGTTGGCTGGACAAGGTGGGGATGAACTTTGTCATCTTAAGGGACAATTTTTGTTTGTTAGATAAAGGGGAGGTGCACTTCGGAATCCCTAGGGACAATTTTTGAGGGGTTCGTTCGGCGATTCACTGTTTTCGGACTCTAGGGACAAATTCATGGAGAAGAAGAAGGTGCTCTTGAAGGTCTTTCGGAACAATTGTTCAGGGTTTCGCAGGTTAAGGTGCTCTTTCAGGTCTCGAGGGAAAATCTTAAAGTGATATCCAAGGTGAGGGTTTTCTTCGTAATTTCTATGGGCAATGTTTCTGGGTTGGACAGAGAGTAGGTGCTTTCCGAGGTGTTCAAGAAATTTTTTTTAGTGTTGCGCCGGTTAAGGGTACTCTCAGGGATCTCTAGGGATAATTTTCTTGGGATGGACAGAGAAGGTACACTATAAGTAGTCTCTGGTGATTATTTTGGGTAACCAAAAGGGCATGGGTTCCATTTGAGGTCTGTAGGGACAATTTTGATGAGTTGAACCACGGAAGTTTGGTTGGATGATGTTGGACAACAGACGTTTGGTTGGGTGGTGTTGGACAAGGACAATGGGAAAAGGCCTTTAGAAACAATTGATCAGCGTTCAACTGGTTAAGGACAATCTGAGGGTTCTTTTTGGGGTATCTAGAGATATTTTTTATGGGTTGCGTAGAGAGTAGGTGCATTGCAGGACAAGATGCTCTTAGGTTTATTTAGGGACAATTCGTAGGAGTTGAGCACGGCAGAGGTGCTTTCTGGGGTCTCTAGGGACTAGAAAATAGGGCTTCAAATGGTGGGGATGGTTCTTGAATGCACACAAACAATGGACAGTCTTGGATACGTCGGGAGTGTTTCTTAAATCCTAGGGACAATTTTTAAGGGTTAGGAACATCAGAAATGCTTCCTGGGTGCCAGGGGCAATTTTGATGTTGAAAACAACGGAAAAGGTTCTGAGGTACCTAGGGAAAATTTTTGAGTTGGATACGGCTGGGTTCATTCTTGGGTGCCTAGAGAAAATATGGTATGGTTTCAATTTTTTGGAGGTAGAAGCGGCGGTGATGATTAGTGGATGCCTAGGGGTATAGAACGGCGTTGGTAATTCTGAGGACCCTAGGGACAATTTTGAGTATGTGAAATTGTAGGGGCAATTCTATCCTGCCTAGATCCAATTTTTAAGGGTAATTTCTGAATTTCGGAAGTCGGGAGTAGTTTTTCGGTGCCTAGAGATAATTTTTCAAGTTTAAACGGCTGGAATGATTCTTGGATGTCTAGAGATAATTTTTGAATTTGAAACGGCTGGGGTGACTCTCGGGTGCCTAGGGAAAATTTGTTTATGGCTGCAATTTTTGTGAAGGTAAAAGTTGCGTTAATGATTAATGAATGCCTGGGGATAGATGTTGAGGCTATGGAACGGAGTTGCTAATTCTTGGAAACCTAGAGACAATTTAGTGTTTGAAACGGCAGGAGTGATTCCATGGTACCTGGGGATAACTTTTTAGGACTGAAAACGACAGGTGTAGTTTTTGGGTTCCCAGTGATAATTTGTATAGCTGAAAAATGGCTGAAATGGTTCTTGGGTGCCCAGGGGCCATTTATGAGCGTTGAAATCGACGAAATGGTTTCTGATTCCTAGAGACAATTTCCGAGGATTAGAAACAGCGACGGTGATTTTGACATGCCCAGGGACAATGACTTATTATTGGAATTCTGATGGTTGGGAATGGCTGACGTGATTCTTGGGTATCTAGAAATAATTTTCAAGATAAATACGCAGGGTTGTTTCAAAAAGATTCATGAACTGATTGTCATTTTGCCATCTCGTTCAATCACTCATATTGAAAGACACCCCAATTTGAAAATAATGAAGAAAGATATTTGAAACCCGTTTGGTTTTATAAAAAATTAATAAAACTGGTTAGCGATCGCTCTGGATGCATTATCAAGGTTTCATTTAAAATTCTTCAGTCTAGACCGTTTCTAAAGAATTACCCATATGGAGAGGAAAAGCGTGAGCTTTTTTCTTTTATTTTTTATTAACTTGTGCTGGTGTTTGTGCAGACTAGGATGCGAGGAACATACGACATTTAAGCGGCGGAGGAGATTCCCGTGAATAATTGAGCCGCGTAATTTATCGCGAGGAATGCAGAGGCTCGCTTTCCAGGATCTCCGTAGGGATGAGAATGAAAGAGTGTGTGAGAGAATGAAAGTAAAGAGGTATGTAAGAAAAAGAGAGAGAGAGAGAGAGAGGAGTAGAAAGAGAAAGCGGGAGAGCTTGAGAGAGGGGGTGGTGAGGGTGAGGTTGGTGGAAATTGAATTTCGATCGAACACACCGGGATAGTGGAGAGGGCGAGTGATGGAAAGGGTGGGTGGGTGAGTGTAGGACATTACAGGGCATCCGCCCCCACCCTCAAGCGAACAAATGAGCAATTCTCTCATCCCCTACGTCCTATGATGTCCTGCACGTAGGACACGAGGTGAGTATCCTTCGCCACCTTCTACCTAAACTGCCACCCCCTTAAGGGTTGGGGCTGGGGGTGGAAAAATTCCCCCATCCCGAAGGAGCACCCAAGAGAGATGATCGTAGTTTAAAATTTCTCACACGACTTTCGTCCCGGAAACTCGGGTAGCGTTGTCGGAGCGGCTGAGGTAGTTGTCGAGCAGTGATGAGAAATAACTATTTTCTTTTAACTAGTTACTTTCAGTTATGAGAGGTAACTAGTTTCTTTTGATAAGTTACTGTAACTAGTTACTTTCAGTGATGAGCAATAACTGGTTTCTTCCAACTAGTTACACCAACTAATTACTTTCAATTATGAAAAATAACAATTTTCTTTTAACTAGTCACTGTAACCAGTTACTTTCAGTTATGAAAAGTAACTAGTTTCTTTTGATAAGTTACTATAACTAGTTACATTCAGTTATGAGAATAACTAGTGTTTTCAACTAGTTACTTTCAATTATGAGAAATAACTATTTTCTCTTAACTAGTCGCTTTTCGTTATTAAAAACAACTAGTTTCTTTTTAAAAGTTACTTAGCTAGTTACATTCAGTTAAGAGAAATAATTAGTTTCTTCTAACTAGGTACTTTTGGTAATCAGAAATAAATAAAATATTTCAAAATATTTTACAAGTTTTCGAAAAGGAATCTGGAAGATTTGAAGGCATTTTTTTGTAATTTTGTAGGATTTAAAAAAAACAACGTAGGAAAAATTCCAATAATTTTATAAAATACCTAGAAGTTTTGAAAAATTTTCAGAAAAAATTTTTGTTCGAAAAGATTACAAACAATTCAAAACAAAATGTATGAAAAAAATTTCAATACATTTTAAAAGATCTCAAATAGTGTCCAAAAAAAATGTGGACTATGTAAAAGCAATTTTTTCAATTTCGAAAGACGTTAAAAATTTTGGGAAAAATTCAAGTCAGTTCAAAAGATATTTAGGTACCTCAGAAGTTTTGAAAAGATTATAAATGTTTCAAAACTTTAAAAGGTTTTCGAAAATTCAACAAATATTTTTAAATGTCTTCCAAACTTCTAAGCGAACAAAAGATCTTTTCAAATATTTTGAATTTTTTAAAAGATTTATTAAAATTTTCATAAATAAACAAAACTTTTCTGCAATTTTTTAGATTCTTTCTCATTTTGTATAAAAATGAATTTTCCCCTGTAATTTACAAAAACTTCACGACCGTTACTTTTTTCAAAAGTATCTTTGTAAGCAACAATATTTCCAAAGAAAAATAAAACAAAACTGTAAAGACAATTGCTTTTCTGCAAAAGTAACTAAAAAAAGTCATGATAGTTGCTTTTTTGCAAAAAAGAATTTTTTGAACAAAATCAAAAAAAAAGTGACTAAAAAATAACGGTAGTTGTTTTTTTTTTTTTTTGCTAACGTGACTAAAGATGTAAGGTTAGTTACTTTTTGGCAAAAGTGTCTAATCAAGTAATTATACTTATTTTTTTAAAAGTACCTGAAAAAATTACTATAGTTTTTCTTTGTAAAAGTAACTGAAAAAGTAAGTAATTTTGTTTTTTTTTCCCTAAGTGACCACAATTTATTTTTTGGAAAAGTAACTCAAAGAGTAACGATTGCTGCTTTTTCGCAAAAGTAACTAAAACAGCAAAGATCATTATTTTTGCAAAAGTGGCTAAAACAAGGACTGATAGATGCGTTTTGCAAAAGCAACAATACTTTCATCTTTCCAAAGTTACGATAGTTGGTTTTTTTCAGAAGTGACTAAAAAATAAGGGAAGTTGTTTTTTTTTTGCTAAATTAACTCAAAATGTAAGGATACATTTTGGAAATAGTAACTAAGTAATTTTACTCATTTTTTGCAAAAGTAACTGAAAAAAATGACGATAGTTGTTCTTTGTAAAAGTAACTGAAAAAGTAATGCATTTTTTTCAATGTGACCACAACTTCTATGTTGCAGAAGTAACTAAAGAAAGGACTGATAGTTTTTTTTTTTGCAAAAGTAACAATACTTTCTTTTTTCAAAAGCTATAATTTTTCCTTTTTGTAAAAGTAACTATTATTGCTTCTTGTAAAAGTCACTAGAAAATAACGATATTTGCTGTTCAAAAAGTAACGATATTTTCGGCTTAAGAAAATAAAATAAAGTGGCGATAGTTGTTTTTTTTTCAAAACTGACTAAAAGAGTAGAGTAACAATTTGCTGCTTTTTATCAGAAGAAACTAAAAAATTAATAATAGTAACTTCTTCCTGAAGTAAAGAAAAAAACCATAGCTAATTTTTTGCCTAGCTAAAATTAAAAAAGTAACGTTATTTGCCATTTTGCAAATGTAACAATAATCACTTTTTGGCAAAAATATAAACATTGCTACGACACTTATTCCTCACAATAGTGAATAAAAATGTAAGTGTAGTTACTTTTTGTGTAAGGAACTAGAAAGTGTCGATAGATATTTTTTTACATAAATAAATTAATAAATCATCGATTCTTGTTTTTTTGCAAAAGTAACTATTTTTGCTTCTTGCAAAAGTAACTATTGTTGTTGTTAGCAAAAGTAACTATTTTTGTTGTTAGCAAAAAGTAACTATTGTTATTGTTAGCAAAAGTAGTTATTGTTTCTTTTTGCAAAATTAACTAGTGTTGGTTTTTGAGAATGTAACTATTGTTGGTTTTTTCAAAAGTAATTAAAAAAGAACCAATAGCTATCAAAAGAGGAACGATAGCTACTTTTCTTGCTGAGGTAGCCGGAAAAGTAACGATAATTACATTTTTCCATAGTACCTGAAAAAAATATTGATAGTTAAATTTTTCAGAGTATCTAAAAATTAACGACAGGTAATTTTGTTGCCAAAGTAACTAAAAAAGTAACGATATTTAATTTTATTGCCAAATTATCAAAAAAAGTATCGAGAGTCAACGATGTTGCCAAGGTAACGAAAAAAGTAACAATAATTAATTTTGTTGCCGAAGTAACTGAAAAAGTAACAATAGTTAACTTCCTTGTGAAAATAACTAAAAAAGTAACGATAGTTAATTTTATTGTTAAATCAGGTAACTAAAAAAGTAACGATATTTAATTATGTTGCTAAAGTAACTTAAAAGTAACGATGGTTAATTTCATTGTCAAATTAACAAAAAAATGTAAGGACAGTTAATTTTGTTGTCAAAGTAACAAGAAAAGTAACGATTGTTAATTTTGTTGTAAAAGTAACTGAAAAAGTAACGACAGTTGACTTTCTTGTAAGAATAATTAAAAAGGTAACGATGGTCAGTTTGATTGTCAAATTAGGTAGCTGAAAAAGTAACGGTATTTAAATTTGTTGCTAAAGTAACCAAAAAAGTAACGATATTTAATTTTATTGTCAAATTAACAAAAAAAGTAGCAACAGTCAACTTTGTTGCCAAGGTAACTAAAAAAGTAACAATAATTAATTTTGTTGCCGAAGTAACTGAAAAAGTAACGATAATTAACTTTCTTGTGGAAATAACTAAAAAAGTAACTATAGTTAATTTTATTGTTAAATCAGGTAACTAAAAAAGTAACGATATTTGATGATGTTGCTAAAGTAACTTAAAAAGTAACGATGGTTAATTTCATTGTCAAATTAACAAAAAAAAAGTAATGACAGTTAATTTTGTTGTCAAAGTAACAAGAAAAGTAACGATCGTTAATTTTGTTGTAAAAGTAACTGAAAAAGTAACGATAGTTAACTTTCTTGTAAACATAACTAGAAAAGTAAGGATGGTTAATTTTATTGTCAAATTAGATAACTAAAAAAGTAACGGTATTAAATTTGTTGCTAAAGTAACTAAACAAGTAACAATATTTAATTTCATTGTGAAATTAACAAAAAAAGTAACGACAGTCAACTTTGTTGACAAGGTAACTAAAAATGTAACAATAATTAATTTTGTTCCCAAAGTAACTGAAAAAGTAAAGATCGTTAATTTTGTTGCCGAATTAACTAAAAAAAGTAACTATAGTTAACTTTGTTGCCAAAGTAATTGAAAAAGAAACGATATTTAACTTTTTTGCAAAAATGACTTTAAGAGTAACGATAGTTAGTTCTATAGTAAAATTAGGTAACTAAAAAAGTGATGATATTTAATTTTGTTGCCAACGTAACTGAAAAAGTAACGATAGTTAATTTTGTTGCCAAAGTAACTAAAAAAGTAGAAAAAAAAATTATTTTGTTGCCAAAGTAACCGAAAAAGTAACGATAGTTAACTTTCTTGTGAAAATAACTTAGCAAGTAACGATAGTTAATTCTATTGTCAAATAAGGTAATTAAAAAAGTAACGATACTTAATTTTTTTTCAAAGTAACTGAAAAAGTAACGATAGTTAATTTTATTGTCAAATTGAGAAAAAAAAGGAACGATAGTTACTTTCTTGCGAAAGTGTGTAGGAAAAAGTTAGGATGGTAGTTGGATAAGTGAGGTGTGGTGAGGTGAGGTAGTTGGCGCTGGCGTGGCGGTGACGTTGGCGTGGTATCGAAGATTCTTGAGGGTTTCGGCAACCGGGAGAGGGTGCGAGAGACCCACCCGCGATGCTGACGAATTATTTTTCGAAGTTGGAAATTACAGTTTGATGTTGGCTGAGGTAGTCGCGCAAGGCACTGCACATTTCTCAGACTTTCTTCCTCAGTCTTTTTGCACGGTAAATTTTTCTTCGGGAAAGAAAATAAAAGTTGATGATGTAGATTGTAGAGAGAAAGCAGCAGGGCTCATTTTATAGACGATTTAAGTAGGAAATTAGATGTGATCAAAGTTATTCGAACTGAGAAGAAATTTTACATGTAAAGGCAATTGTGTGGAAGACCCACCTTAAGGTGCTTCAATCGAGTCGATTTTTAGAATAATACAAATACGGCTACAAGGATGAATTGTTTAATTCAATATTTTTACCACATAATCTACAGTCTTCTCTCATGTGCATGACTAGAGCCCATTGTTTCAAAAAATTTTGTTTTTTTTGTTAATTAAAAATATGCTTAATTTTGTGCGCCTGGAAAGGGGCAATGTGCTACTGATAATGTACCCACAGGAAACTCGACACAGGCGTTCACTGTTTCAAGGTGCGTTTCAATAAAAGAAAAACCATTTTTTGAAAAAAGATTTGTGGTCAGAAGATGAATCAGTCAATAGAACTGATTGAATCAGTCACTTTCGATTACTGATTTTCACTCAATAGAAGAGACTGATTTCTTTAATTTAGTGAAATAGTAAAATTATTTGGAAAGTAAAATTCCTAATCAAATTCCTGTGTTTTTTTCTTTAAAATTCACATCTTTTTCGGCTAAAATATAAACGGTTTTTTGTGTAAAAAAGTTGGAAATTCATTTTTTGTTACATGATTTAACTATCATGTTTAATATTGGTTCTTATTCTTGAAAATTAATTTTTTTTTAATCAAATTGACTGATTCGTAAAGTCACTTTTGCCTGATTTTTCAGTCATCGACATTCAATATCAATTAGCAAAATTAATACGTTGGAGCATTTTACAAACAGACCATTTCATTGTTGAAATATTGTAAATTGAAAAAGGACCAATTTGTTCTTCTTAAGTAGGCAGCTATTTATTAAGTTTCTGAGGAATGTGAATTTTATCTGATAAATTTCAAAATTAAAAAAATAGTTAATTTCACTTTCCGAGAATAAAGAATAGCAAAGTCCAATACTTGAGGAACATATCAAAAAAGACATGGTATCAACAGCAAATTTCACTATTGAAATATTGTTATTTAACAATGAATTGATTTGCACATTTTAATCAAGAAACTTATTATTGATTTTCTCAGTAATAGAAATCAAATTGAATTAATTTCAGTGTGAAAGCGACATTCAACCTTAGTTTTCGAATAGGAAAAAAAAGCAAAAACAGATACTTCAGGAATTCCATTAAAGAAAACATGGTATCCACAACCAATTTTATTTCCAAATTGTTATAAATTAAGAATAAACCAATTTTTTTATGTTGCTTGAGCACTTATTATAAATTTCAACATAGAATCAATATTAAATCTTAGTTTTCAAATAGAAAAGAAGGAAAAATTAGCCAAATTAATAATTTGAGGAACATATTATTCAATATGTCATGGTACCAACATCTAATTCCATTGTTGAAATATTGTTCATTAAAACTCGACCAATTTGTTCATTTTAATTGACTTAAAAAGTATTCATCTTAACATAAAACCAATGTTTAATCCCAGGTTATGAATAGACGAAGAAGGAAAAAATAACAAAATCAAATACCTGAGGAATTTGATAAAGAAGACATGGAGTCAACAGCCAATATCATTGTTGAAATAGTGTAAATTAAAAATTAATAAACTCTTTCATCCTGATTAAGCAACTAATTATAAAATTTTTGAGTATTCCGAATTGAATCAAATTAATTTTAGCATAAAACCAAAATTCCATCTCAGTTTTCGAATAAGAAATAAAAGTAAATTCGGATATTTGAGGAACATATTGAAGAAGACATGGTATCAACAGCCAATTTCATTGTTAAAATATTGTAAATTGTAAATGGACCAATTTGTTCTTTTCAATTAAGTGAATGAGTATTTATCTTAACATAAAACCAATTTTCAATGTTAGTTTACGAATAGGAATAAAGGGAAAAGTAACAAAATCAAAAACCTGAAGAATATATTAAAGAAGACATGGTGTCAACAGCCAATTTTATTGTTGAAATAGTGTAAATGAAAAATTAAACAACTTTTTCATCCTAATTAGGCAACTAATCATCAATTTTCTCAGTATTCTGAATTAAATAGAATTAATTTTAGCATAAAACCAATGTTCCATCTTATTTTTCGGATAAGAAATAAAAGCAGAATCAGATATTTGCGGAACATATTGAAGAAGACATAGTATCAACAGCTAATTTCATTATTAAAATATTGTAAATTAGAAATAGACTGAGTTGTTCATCCTAATGAGCAACTAATTATTAATTTAACTATTGGAAAACATCTTATCCTTGCTTCCAAATGAAAAAATGCAAAAAAAATCAAATACTTGAGGAACATATTACTCAAGAGACATGGTACCAAAAACCAATTTCATTGTTTACATACTGAAAACCAAAAAAGGGAAAAAAATTTATTGCGAATAAGCAAGTTATTATTAATGTTACAACTGAACAAATATTCCATTCTTATTTTCAAATAGAAAAAAATGAAAAAATCGAAAAATCATTAGCTTGAAGAATTCAAGAAGACATGGCACCAAGATCCAGCTCATATATTGCAATATTGTCAATTAAAGTTTTACCAAAGATTTCATCATAATTAAAAAACCAATTACCCATTCAAACATAAAACAAATATTCAATCCTAGTTTTCAAATAGAAAAAGAAAAAAAAATTGCACAACAAATACCTGAGGAATATATTGAAGAAGACATGGTGTCAACAGCCAATTTCATTGTTGAAATAGTGTTAATTAAAAACTAACCAATTTTATTCGTTTTAATTAGGCAAATAATTATTGATTCTCTTCCTATTATGAATTCAATTAAATCAATTCCAGCAGAAAACCAATATTCCCTTTTAGTCTTCAAATAGGAAATAAAAGAAAAATCAGTTACTTGAGGAACATATTGAAGAAGACATGGAATCGACAGCCAATTTCATTATTGAAGTATTTTAAATTAAAAACGGCCTGATCTGTGTCTCTTGATCAAACAAATTATCATTAATTTTAACATGAAATCAATATTTCATCCTAGTTTCTAAATAAAAAGGGGAAAAATAGCAAAATCAGATACTCGAGGACATTTTAAAGAAGACGTGATACCAACAGCCAATTCGATTGTTGAAATACTTTAATTTAAAAATGGATTGAATTGTTTATCTAAATTACGCGACTCATTAATTTTTCAGAATTGAAAATGATATTCTTTGAATTCAAACATAGACCCAATATTAATTCTTTGTTCTCGAACAGCGAAAAATATCAAAATCAAATACTTGAGGAACATATTGAAGAAGACATGGTCCCAACAGCCAGTTCTTGCAATATCGTAAATGAAAACTGGACAAATTAAGTCACCTCAATTGAGCAACCAATTATTAATTTTCTTAGTGAAACAATCAATTATATTTAATAAATTTCAACATAAAATCAATATTCAATCTCAGTTTTCGAACAGGAAGAATGAGATACTTGAGGAACATATTAAAGAATACACGGTACGAACAGCCAATTATTTTCTCTCAACAATTTTCAGTAAATGCTCTCCTAAGTATCTTCAGTCTGCACCACATAATGCTACCCTTGCGACGTATTTTTCTTTTCAATTAACCAAATAATGAAGTCCTTTTCATGCATCTTCTCCATTAAAATAAGCATCTTATATGATGAAGTATTCAGCTAGTAAATATTGACAGAGTCGCATCATCAAGATGCTCTTTACTAATAAATATTTCCATCTCTCT
The DNA here is from genome assembly GCA_932178445.1 of Andricus quercusramuli. Classification (NCBI taxonomy): domain Eukaryota; kingdom Metazoa; phylum Arthropoda; class Insecta; order Hymenoptera; family Cynipidae; genus Andricus; species Andricus quercusramuli. Next base: position 273,217 of record CAKNXH010000463.1, read on the forward strand.
CTCCTTTCTTCTCCTCTTTCCTCGTAATTATTCGCAAGATGGCCTTTTAGACCCGAGAACTCACTTCAGAATCTACAGTCTCCTCTTTCAGAAGCAGGTACTCAGAGATGTCTCTGTAAAGGAGGGAATGTGCTTCCACAGTTGTACACTTACTCTCCTTAAAGAAAAAAAAAATCCTCCACATGTTCCTCCTGCAACTTCTGCATCTCGCAACACACACGCTCGTACACAAATTCTTGTTCTTTCCATCCTATTTCTCTTTTTTTTCTCGCATCTTTATTTGTCCAGGTACCAGGGAATGGTACAATGGGATGAAACAATTTTTTTCGTACAAATCAGTCTGCAGGTTTCAATTTTTATCCGATTTCGACGTCCTTTTTTGCAAATTAGGGTTTTGATATCATAGTCAGTCCCCGAGATATGATTTATCTGAAGTTGTATGAAAATAATGTAAACAATTGACAACTACAATTATCCGACAACGGATGATTTTTATCCATCTCGTCGTAAACATTATCTGTCGTTAGATATTTGTGGTTGTCAATTGTTTGCAACAAAGTACAAAAATGTAACAAATTCTTCTTGGTAATAGAACTTTCCTGTGGTTTTTGTTGTAATTTATTATATTTAGTTTATATAACTCCTTGCAATCAATCGATAAGTACTGATGATTGTCTAAAGAAAATTAATTAACAAACGCATTATTTGGCTTCTTTCAAATATTTAAATTTTATTCCTTGAGCGTAATCAACTTTCAATCATTGATTTTCAAACTCATTTCAGCTATTTGGATAACAATAAATAATTTTTATTATTATTGATTTCTAATGACTTTTATTGGATGACATTATGATAACTAGTTATCATTGGAGAGCAATTTTTAGTAATTTATTGTTGATTAAGATTGTCTTCCATCTCGAGATTATTTTGAGACAAAAATTAAAATAGTTGTTACACTTTTTGAAAAAATTCGTTCAAGAATGTAATTGATACAGAATGCAAGAATTTGCCTAAAAAGTTGTAGTAGACGTTGTCTACATTTTTTTTCTCTGTCTAATCGATTATTTGTATTCTTATCTGAAAATATTTTTGTGATAGTAGAAAACTATGAGAAATAAAAAAATACAGGGAAGAAAAATTTTAGTGAATACTTACTGGAACTTTTTAGGAAAATTTGTACATCTAAAATGAATTAAATACGAAGATCGTTATAAACAATAATAAATCGTTCAACATTTTTTTTTAAATATTCAAATATATTTGGTTATGGAAATGATAATATGATCAATACATTTTTAGAAAAGATAATTTAATAGATAATAATTAAATTTTTAAACAATTATTGTTATAAATTGTTGTTGATTATTGTTTCGGCATAACAGAAGAGCCGAAATTAAGTTGAAAAATGTAGAAAACACCGAAACTGTTTAGGTGAATTCGGGGAAAAAATGTGATAAGCAATAATTAATTTTTTGAAAAATTATTGTTCAGTAATTTTCATTGATAATTATTTTGTTATGCCTGGGCAGTCGCGGAAAAGTTGAAGAATGTAGAAAAAAACACAGCTTTATAGGTGAATTTAAGAAAAGATTGTTATGAGCAATAAAACATTTTTTGAGCGATAATTGTTGTTAATTTTCATTAATTATCGTCTTATTATACCTATGAAGTCCAGGAAAAGTTGAAGAATATAGAAAAAAAAACACCGCTTCCTAGGTTTATTTTAAGGGATCTAGTGGAATTCAAATTCGAAAAGTAATCATTAATTTCGCATTTTTTAACTATTCTGGATGAGAAAGTTTATTCGGAAATAAAAAAATACGTTTTCATTTTTTTAATCTCACAAATCTGGAAGGTGAGAGCTTGGATAAAAAAATGGTACTGCATTTTGAACCACCTTGATGTGTGCTTTCTTCATTATTAATTTCTTTATTATTATTTATTAATCATTAGTTAAATATTTTATTAGTTATTAATTATTTCTTTGAAGTTACTAATTATACATGTTATTAGTTATACTAATTATTAGTTACGAGTGACATTATTCAATAGTCAATCGTCATTAGCTGTTAGTTATTAATTATATTAGTTATTGGTTATAAGTTATACCAGTAATAAATTAGTAACTAGCTTTCTTAATCAATATTTAATCATTATGATTCATGAATTAATTGGTTATTAGTTACATTGGTGATTATTCGTTAATCATATGTTATAAGTAATATTTGTTATTATTTTTATTTCTTATTATTTATATTATTTATCAGCGATATTAGTTATTAGTTATAGTCGCTATTAGTTATAGTAGCTCATACTTATTAGTGATATTATTAACTTTATTGATGTATTAATATAATATTAATATTAAATCATATTAATATGATAATAATTAAAATAAATATTATTATCATTGATATATTAGTTATTAATTATTTGAGTCATTATTTGTTATTCATAAGTTATAAGTAATATTATTATTTATTTTTATTTCTCATTACTTATGTTAATTATCATCTATACTAATTATTAGTTGTATTCATTCTTAGTTATATTACTCAATAGTTTTATCAATTATCAAACACATTAATTATTAGTTACATTAGTTATTAGTCGTATTAGTTATAAGCGCTACTTGTTATCAGTTATATTATTCATTACTTAAATTAGTTAGTAGTTATAATTGTTATAAGTAAAATTAATGATTAGACATATTTGTTATGAGTTCTGTGAGCTAAAAGTTATTAGTTTTTTTTGGTACTCGTCACATTAGTTATTAGTCATATTCGTTATAAGTTCTATTAATGATTGTTTATAATAATTGTTAGTCAGAAGAGTTATTCATTATAATATTTTGAAGTTTTTAGTTATATTAGTAATTGATAATATTAGTTATTAGTGGTATTAGTTATGAATTCTATTAGTTATAAGTTATAATAGTTCTTCATGATATTATATGCTAGTTATATTATTTATGATTTATATCAGTCATTAGTTATATTGAGTATTACTCATAACACTTATTAATCACATTACCTAATAGTTCTTAGTGATATTACTTACTAATTATATTAGATATTAGTTATTTTACTGAAGTTGCTAATTATATATGTTATTAGTTATATCAATTATTAGTTACTAGTTATATTAATCAATAGTTAATCGCTATTGGTTATTAGTTCTTAATTATATCAGTTTTTAGTTTTAGTTATTAGTAATATCAGTTATTAGTTGCCTTAGTCAATAATTAATTGTTATTAATTATAAATTAAATGAGTTTTTACATATATTATTGATCATTTGTTAATCATAAGTTAATAGTAATATTAGCCATTATTTTTATTTTTTATTTCTTATATTAGCTATCAGCTACAATAGTTATTAGCTATATTAGTTATTTGTTATATTAGTTATCAGTCATATCAGATGTAAGTTCTATAAGTTATTAGTTATATTATTATTGAATTGTATTTCTTATTAGTTATTAGTTATATTAGTTATTAGCAATATTAGCCATCAGTTAAAACAGTTCTTACTCACATTGGTTAGGTTAGTTATTGGTCATATTCGTTATAAGTTTTATTATCTATGGGTTTTAATAGTTCTTAATTATATTATATAATAGTTTTTAGTTATAATACTTATTAATTATATTAGCTTATAGTTATCAGTTATATTATTAATTAGTTATTTTCATTATTAGTTATATAAATTAATAGTTATATGAGTTATTATCAATATTAGTTCTTCGTGATAATAGTTATTACTTAGATTAGTTTAGTTAGTTATTAGTCAGATTCGTTATAAGTTCTATTAGTTATTGGTTATAATAGTTCTTAGTTATATTAGTTTATAGTTATCAGTTATATTAGTAATTAGTTATATTAGTTATTAGTCATATTAGTTATAAATTCCATTAGTTATTGGTTATAATAGTTCTTAGTTATATTAGTAATTAGTTATGTAAGTTATTAGTCATATTAGTTATAAATTCTATTAGTTATTGGTTATAATAGTTCTTAGTTATATAAGTTATTAGTTATGATAGTTTTCAGTCATATTTGTACTACTTTAGTTTTATTAGTTATTAGTTAAAATGATTATTAGTCATAATAGTAATTAGTTATATTAGTCATTAGTTATAATAGTTATTAGTTATTATTTGCAGTAGTTATTAATTATTGGCAATGTTAGTTACTAGTTACTAGTTGTTACTTAAAAAAATTAAACTAATTAATTTGCGAAGCAAATTAATTTGGTAATGAATTAAATTATCAAGCGAATCCCTACTTGAGTCTTATTCCTTTGAGTTGGAAAGTCAAATAGCTCGAGCGAGGAAATCTCTCTGTTTAAGAAAATTAGGGAAAAGAGGCTCTTAGTTTTCTCCTGCATTGGAGGCAATTTCCTTACGAACTCGTACGGCCGGTTGCCGCTCTTCAGGGAGGTCGGGCCGATGCGATGAAGCTATGGAGAACCGTCGCGTCGCGTCGGACCGACCGACCCCGCGCCATCGAACCCACCACCCAGTCACCCACCCAGTCAGCCAGCCAGCCATCCAGCCAGCCCGATCGTACCTATTTAAATGGCTTTTTTCCAAGGGGAGCTCGAACCAACCCCTGGTCCACCCCCTCCCACTTTTATTCTACCCCTTGCAACCACCCCCTTTTTCGTACTCTCACCCTACCTCCCTCCCTCCCACCCATCCTCGTACTAGTTACTTCGAATTCCAGGACCCTTCCGTCGAAACGACGTGGAGACGAGTACATACATTTACCGCCATTTCCGTTGCCCGTTATCCGTTACCCGTTACCCGTTACCCGTTACACGTTTCTTATAATCAATCGTAGAATGCATTCTAATCAAACTTCAATTCAATCAAGGCATTGTTTCTGCGAATCCGAGTGGAAAAATAAACCTTGGAAATAAAAAAAACACTCTAAATTAGGGTCAATCAAAATTTGACTGATTAAATTAATCAAGCGTGCTTTCGCTGAAAAATCAGTCATTGCTGCTGACAAAAAAGTCGTTTTAACAGATACTTTAACGATGAAAAACAAACCCTCAAAATAAATAAAAAACAGACTCTATAAATTTGAGTCATTCGAAATTCGACTGATTGAATTAATCAAGCATACTTCGACTGAAAAATCAATCATTTCAACTGCCAAAACAGTCATTTTAACAGTTGTTGACTAATGGAAAAAAAGCCATAGAAAAAAAAGCTGACTAAATTTGAGCCCATGAAAATTTGACTGATTAGATTAATCTACGCGTTTTGGCTGAAAAATCAGCCGTTGCTACTGAGAAAAGAGTCACTTTAACATATATTTTAACGATGATAAACAAATCCTTGAAATAAATAAAAAACACACTCCAAATTAGAGTCAAACAAAGTTCGAC
>CAKNXH010000463.1:283727-320743 GCA_932178445.1 Andricus quercusramuli
AATAAAAATGAGCAAGGTAGTGTTGATCTAGGAACACTGGAGGGTCAGCGTACTAATAAGAGGACAGCCGAGGGCACGTCTAGCCCTGGCGAAGGCTCATCATTGCGCCCAGCGAAGAAGATTCAGCTTTCTTGAGAAATTTTGGAGTAGACTGAAAAAAAAGAGGCGTAAGCGGAAAAAGCAGGGGGCTGCAACTGGCGAAGCAGGTTCACAACCAGAGGGGCCTAGTGAAATAGCACGTACTGCCAACCCATCAGCAAGGAGGAAGACACATACCCACCCAGAGGCAGTTATTATTGAACCTGCAGCGGGTTAAAATTATGCGGACGTACTTAAACTGGTCCGCAGTAAAGTAAAGCCTCTTGAAATGGATGTCACTATTGAGAGTATCAGGGAGACCAGGACAGGAGATATTCTGTTTGAACTGGGTGCAAGTGTCGTCGCAAAAGCCAAGTTTAGCGAGGCTTTGTCAGTGGACTTGCGTGAGGGTGGACAGGTGCGCCCACTTGTCCCGAGAGCTAGGGTCGAGATAAAAGTTCTGAATTTAGCAACCGACGATCTAGAAGTTATGGATGCCCTGGACAAGGTTCTTGAGAATGAAAAGGGCAGGGATTTGAAATAAATCTCTCCAGACCAAGCCGCTGGGGAAGTAGGATTGCTTTCATCGACTGTGATGAAACGGCTGCTAAGAAATTTGAGGAGGCTGGTCACATCCGGATTGTTTGGATCAGCTGTCGCATACGACGCAGAATGATCATCACGCGTTGTTTCCGCTATCATGGCTTTGGCCATATTGCTGTCTCTTGCAAGGAGCAAGGCAGAAGGAAAAATTGTTGGAAGTGTGGAAAGAAGGGGCATTCGTTCCCTAACTGCACCGCAAAAAACTTCATGATGAGCTGCGTAGCGTAGTCCAGTGATCAGGCAATCACAAGGCTCCAGATCCAGACGGGATACCAACTCAAGTAGTGTAGCGCAGTCTAGTCATTGTGCAATCACAAGGCTGCTGGTCCAGACGGGATACCAGCTGAAATACTCAAGCTGATTGTTTGTGAACTTTCAGTCGTGCTATTGAATATGTTCAATGCATGTTTGTTGGCTGGCGTCTTTGCGAGGAGATGGAAAACGCAGAGGTTGGTTCTGCTTGACAAGGATAAGGGTTCTCCCACCACAAATCGTCATTCAGGCCACTCTGCATGCTAGACAACGCAGGGGAGGTAATTGAAAAACTAATATGGGTCCGTTTACGGATCTCCACTGAAGAAGCAGGTGAGCTCTCCGAAAACCAACACGAGTTTCGTACTAATCGCTCCACAATCGGATCTATTAGAGATGTCATTGCAGTAACAAATAGAACATGGCAGGGTAATCACAGATCAAGGAAATTCTGTATGATGGTCGCCCTTGATGTGATGAATGCCTTCAACTCAGCAAAGTGGGTTGACATCCTGGATGCTCTCGAGCATCGATTCAGAATGCCGGCGTATCTGCGCAGAGTGATCAGCGATTACGTTAATTACAGGGAGTTATTGTACGACTCTGCGAAAGGACAACAGAGACGGAAAGTCACAGCTGGTGTGGCATGAGGTTCTGCACTTGGTCCAGATCTCTGGAATGTCTTATATAATGGTGTGCTTGAGATCGTGCTGCCTGAGTGAGCCAAATTGATTGGATTTGCTGATGATCTCGCGGCCATGATAATACCTAAAGATTCAGAGCAAGTTCAGAGTGGAGTAGCATATGCTACCTATCTGGTAAATGATTGGCTAAGGAATCATGGGCTTTCACTGGCGTCTAGCAAGACGGAAGTGCTTGTCCTTACGAAACAGAGGCATTGGCCTCAAACTCAGTATGCAGTGGACAAAGCTACTACTACAGTAGCGAAACTTATGCCGAAAGGCTTATGCCTAACATCAGAGGCTCTAGAGCCATTAAGAGGAGAGTGTTGATGAGTTTAGCTCACTCGAACCTTTTATACGGAGCAGAGATTTGGGCAGACGCATCAGAAATTGAAAATTACCATAAAAGATGGACAGCGCAGCTTGTAGGAGAGGTGGCGCCGTGATTTGGAAAGAAGCACGGTGAAGTCAACTTTCACCTCACCCAATTCCTTACGGGATATGGACACTTCAACTCCCAGTTACATCGGCGAAACAGAAAGGCAAGCAAATGCTGTGACTACTGTTCCACACAGGTGGATACTGTAGAGCATACATTCTTCGAATGTGGAAGATGGGCGACAAAGAAACATTATCTGGAGACTGTGCTCGGGGATGTATTCACCCCTGAGAATACAGTAACGTCGATGCTCCGCAACCAGGAGTATTGGGATGTGGTGACATTGTATGTTGAATATGTCCTTCGGCAGAAGAAGAAAGAAGATCAGGAGAAACTGCGCAACGACCAGCAATGATGATTGTGTGGTATTTAAGTAGAGAGCTAAAAGATGATAGATTTTTTTTTTTTTTGGTCTTTTTTTTTTGTCTGCAGGATAAGAGATTACTCTACGAGCCCGAGAGGAGACATCTGTCCCTTCTGCCGAGAACGACGCGTACCCCTGGGGAGAGAAATTCAACTGAACCTGACTGCACTCGGAGGCAGTCATGATCTCGAACATCATGACTGGGTCCGGATCCTGAAGAAGTTCAAGTTGGCATTAATGGTGACGCTGAGGTACGGCGTTGAATGCCCCAAAGTTCGAATGTGGTCAGTGCATAAAGCATTTCAAAATTCTCCTCTTCAAACGAAAAAAAAAACTAATAATTACTGGATGTCATTGTTGAATAATTTTTGATCGATTCCATGAGAAATGCTTCATGTACTGCATCATAAATATCTGATATGAATAATTTTTTATAAATTTTGTTTATCAAATAATTGATTATTTGATAACTTTAATTATTTCAATATGAAAGTTCTGTTCATATATCAATTGTGCAGATTTAGTGCGAATCTAGAGATAAATCGGAATCAATTACCTCGAAACAATTTTCACTCACGTATTTATTTATAACAAATTCAATCGAAGTTTCAACATCTGTTTTGATAATAGAAAAGTTCCTTCAGTAGGTGCTTCACTCATTGTATGAACCTTGATATGAATGATACTACGAACAAAATCTGCTTTATTGTAAATTATTTAGGATGGAAATTTTTGTTTTCTTCAAATTTAACTGGTCATTTCATTTTTATAGTCTCGTATTAATTTTCAATTTTAGCTTGTTTTCCTGCAACAAATTACTCAATTTTTTATTGCTCAATAGCTTATTTTGATCGACACTGTAAATATCTGAATTCTAAACATAGTGCCATAAATCAGAAGTACTTTTCCGATTTTAGTGTGAAAAAACAGCGTTATGAAAAGAAAACAAATAATTCGGAAGGGCAACTAAGATAGTGAATACTGCAATATAAACTACAATATTTGACAGATTATTCATGTCATACTCTTGAAGAAAATGTTTCATATTTGGCTTCCTATGAATTGATGATAATGAAGATCGTGATTGGATTTCAATTTTTCGTATTAGCGTTTTTCCTCCATTCTGTTGGTAAATATAATAATATCTATAATTTGAAAATATTTTAAATGATATAACCTGTATTCTTCACTTATGAAAAATAGGATATTTTTGATGATTCGATCTATTTCTTTCAAATGATGAAATCACTAATTTTCAATTTTTTGATCTGCGATTTTCACTGATTAATCAGTCAATTTGAACGATCTAATCAGTAATATACAGTGACTGGATGAATAATTTTATTGATTTAAACTGTAACTTTTACTGATTGAATCAGTCATTTTCAATGGCCTGAGCAGTAAATTGCAATACTCGAATCAGTAATTTCTGTATCAGTCAACTTAATTGGTTCAATCCGTAAGATCCGCTGGAAGAATTAGTCATTTTGAATGATATCAGTATATTTTACTGATTAAATTAGTATTTTTGAATTATTTGAACTTGTACTTTCACCAATGAAGTCAGTAGCTTTGATCTAATACGTGATTTTTAATTCAGTATTCAGTGCTTTTAATAATCTAAAATGTAATTTTTTCGATTAACTTAGTGGTCATAAATAGCCTAATCAGTAATTTTCACTTATTAAATCAGCCCTTTTAAATGAGCTGGACTGTAACATTCATTGATTAAATACGTTATTTGGAATGGTCTGTTCAGTACATTTCACTCATTGAATCAGTATTTCTCAATTTTTCAAACTGTAACTTTCACTAATCAAGTCAGTCATTTTTATTGATCTAATCTGTGATTATCAGTGTATGAATCAGTGATTGAATTTCATATCCTTTTAATTTATATCCTTCATTCAAACGTAGTAATTGACTAATGCACCTGTTCAAATGACTGTTTTGTCACTAGAAATGACTGATTTTTAGCCAAAACATGATTAATTAATTTAATCAGTTAAGTTTAGACTGATTCAAAGTTAGCACGAACAAAGTTATATTTAATGTACATTGAAATTTCAAACATTTCTGATATGTTGTTTGTTATTTCACATGACTGTTCAATGACATCTATACTACATCATAGAATAAATAATTACTGGGCAGAAATTGTTTGTCATGCTATAGAAACAGTTTTAAATAAAAGCATTCTTGTGTATCCAACCTTATCTCAATCAAGGTTTTAATTACTAACATGTATGTATTGAGTCTAAATAAAATTAAAAAATGAGAACGCAGACAATTTTCAAAATAACTGATTTGAACATTGAACATTACACATTAGATCACTTGAAGGGAATAATTCAATTATTGGAAGCTACTGTTAGGACCATTCAAAATGACTGATTTAACTCATGAAAGTAATAGTTTAGATCGTTTTAAATGACCGTTTTGGCAAGAAAACAGTACGGATTAGACTATTAAAATTAGCTGATTCATTAGTGAGCATTACAAATCAGATCAATAAAAACGACAGATAGAATCAGTACAAATTACAGACTGGAGAGTTAAAAATTACTAATTCAATTAGTGAAAGCTACTCATCAGACTATTCAATTATAATTGTGTAATCAGCGGAAATTACATTTCATATAATTGAAAATTACTGATTCCATCAGTGAAAGTAACTGGTTTTATCATCCAAAACGACTTATACAAATAGTAAAAGTAACTGGTTTTGCTATTGAAAATGTCTCATTTAATCAATGAAATTTACAGTTCACATTGTTTGGCGTTTTTGATTCGATTAGAGGACATTACTAATTCGATCATTCAAATTGACTGATTCATCAGTGGAAAATACAGAGCAGATCCTGAAAAATGACTTACTCAGTCAATAAAAATTACAGTTTAGATCATTCAAAGTTTATGATTCAGTTAGAGAACGTGACTGATCACATTATTCAAATTGACTGATTCACCAGTGGAAAATGAAGAGTAGATCCTAATAAATAACTGATTCAATCAATAAAATTCACATTTCGAATAATTCAAAGTGTATGGTTCAGTAAGAGAACGTAACTGATTACACCATTCAAATTGACTGATTTCCTACTCACACTTTCTTTTTACAGAATTAGCTTGGTTCCGTAAGACTGTACAAGTTCATCCACCACCCATTCAAATGTATTACATTAATCTTTACAAATCTTCTGCAAATCGAATTGAGACTTTAGATGGAAGATTTCATCAAGTCGGGATTCTGAATGATTGCATCATTGGAGTCATGAAATCAAACCAGTTATGCCCACTTATATCTAGTGTATGGAATCCGAGTCTTTCCTATATAAGAGTTAAATTACTTATCCGTGACGACATTGCTAATGTGACTGAAGGAATATTGAAAGAAGATCCTATTAATGCTCTGTTCTTCGATGGACCCGGCCCAGAATATATTCGTAATGCCGAGTTAGTCTAATAAAAAATAGTCGCTTCAACAGACAAATCAGTCATTGTTGCTGATTGACTGGATCAGTCACTTAAAATTACTGTTTTTCATTTATTGGAAGTGACTGATTTGTCTGCAATAATAAGATTGTCAAATGATTGATTCAATTAGTGAAAGCTAGTAATAAGATTATTCAAAGTGACTCGGATTGACTGATTCGAAAATTCACTTTGGACTGAATTTTCAGTCATTATATCTGAATCAGTCAAAATTCGACTGAATGAAATAATCAAGCATGTTCTGAATAAAAAATCACCTATTTCTATTGACAAAATAGTCGGATAAAAAAAAATCAATCAGTCAATATTGCTAACTGGCTGAATCTGTTACTAAAGATTACTGCATTTCATTCAATAGAAGTGACTGATTCATCATTCATCATCATTTGGAATGATTCACTAAATCAGTGAGTCAACTCTGAACTATTTGGAACAGTCATTAACTTAGTAAATTAATGAAGCATGTATTAAATGGAAAATTGCTTATTTCCACTGACAAAATAGTCGTTTTAACAGATCAATCAGTCAATGTTGCTGACTGATTGGATCGGTCACTTAAAATTACTTTTTTTCATTCATTGGAAGTGACTGATTTGTCTCCAATAATAAGATGGTCAAATGACTGATTCAATTAGTGAAAGCTACTAATAAGATTATTCAAAGTTAATAATTCATCAATCATTCAAAATGATCGACCAGATTAGTGACTCGGATTCACTGATTTGAAAACTCACTTCGGACTGAATTTTTGGTCATGATATCTGAATGATTTCAAACAGTCAAAATTCGACTAAATGAAATGATCAAGCATGTTCTGAATGAAATATCACTCATTTCTATTGACAAAACAGTCGGTTTAAAACATCGATGAGTCAATATTACTAACTGGCTGAATCTGTCACTAAAAATTACTGCATTTCATTCAATAGAAGTGACTGATTCATCATTCATCATCATTCGGAATCATTCACTAAATCAGTGAGTCAACTCTGAACTATTTGAAACAGTCATTAACTTAGTAAATTAATGAAGCATGTTTTAAATGGAAAATCGCTTATTTCCACTGACTAAATAGTTCTTTGAATAGATCAAGCAGTCAATGTTCATGACTAACTGGATCAGTAACTTAAAATTACCGTTCTTCATTTAATAGAAGTGACTGATTAGTCTACTATAATCACATGGTAAAATGGCTGATTCAATAAGTAAAAGTAACTGATGAGATCATTCAAAATGAATTATTCAATCAGTAGAAATTACTTATTTGCCCATTTAGAACTACTGTATTAATAAACGCAAACTAAAGATTATATAACTGAAAATTGCTGATTTATTTAGTAAAAATTGCTAGTTAGATCATCCAAAGTTATTGATCCATCAATAATTCAAAATGATTGACTACATCAGCGGGTAGAATTGACTGATTCGAAAAGTCACTTCCGACTGAATTTTCAGTCGTACAATCAGAATGATTTAAAATAATCAAAATTCGACTGAATAAATTAATCAAGCATGCTTTGAATGAAATATCACTTATTTATGCTGACAAAATAGTCGTTTCAACAGATCAATCAGTCAATGTTGCTGACTGAATAAATCAAACACTTGAAATCCCTATTTTTCATTAAATGGAAGTGACTGACTTGTATGCCATAATAAAATGGTAGAATAACTGATTCAATTAGTGATTAGTGAAGACTTCAGTTCTGATAATTTGAAATTACTGATTCAATTAGTAAAAGTTTCCATTTAGAGCAATCAAAGTCATTGAGTTATCAATAATTGAAAATGATTGACTCAATCAGTTGGTCGAATTGAGTGATTTGACCAAATTCGACTAAATAAATTAATCAAGCATGCTTCAAATGGGAATTCTCTTATTTCTGCTGAGAAAATAGTTGTTTTAACAGATGAATCAGTCAATGTGGCTGACTGACTAAAACAGTAACCTAAAATTAGTGTTCGTTATTCAATAGAAGTGACTGATTTGCCTGCCATAAAAATATGGTGTGATGACTGATTCAATTATTAAAGATACTGATGAGCTTATTCAAAAAAAATTATTCAATCAGTAAAAGTTACTAGTGTGACCATTAAAAATTACTGTATTAAGTAACACAAATCGGAGTCGAAATCATTCAAAATACTGATTCAATTAGTCAAAGTTGCTAGATATAACTTTCAAAGTGCTTGAATCCTCAATCATTCAAAATGGTTGACTACATCAATGTGTCGAATTGACTAAATTAAAAAGTCACTTTGACTGATTTTTCAGTCGTTAGATCTGCATTATATGGAACAATCCAAATTTGACTGAATAAATTAATCAAGCATGCATTGATTAAGAATAGACATTTCTACTGACAAAATAGTCGTTCAAACAGATAAATCAGTCAATAACGTTGACATACTCAGTCAATCTGATTGACTGATTTAATAAGTGAAAGCTACTGTTCAAAAAGTTTGATACGAATTATTTAAGTAGTGAAACTTGCAATTGAGAAAATTCAAAATGACTGATTTAATTAGTTAAAGGTACTAGGATAGGTACTAGGTACAACTACTAGGTACTACGATTTGTTTTTAAGTGACTTGTGTACAGGGATAAGAATATGTAAAAACTGTAATATATACATGTATTAAATAATAAGGTATACCAAAATTATTTGTAAATAAAAATTCTAAATTCAATTCCTGTACTTAAATAACTAACTTATCATAAGTGGCTGTTATCAGTATCAGTTTAAGTTTAGGTAATTGGAAATGACTGAATCGGTCAGTAGAAGTTAAAGTTAATGCCATTCAAAAAACGACTGATTCAATTAGTGGTAGTCACTGATTAGATTATTCAAATTCGCTGCCTTAAGTAGCCAAAGCTACTGAATTGACCAATCAAAATGACTGATTCAATCAATACAAGTAACATTTTTCAATTCAAAATAATTATTATTATAATTATTGATCTTTCATGATTATAATTTATAATAATTGATTTTTTTACCAGAAAGACCTATTTGCAACAAAATTAATGAATTTTTAATCAAACAGTTGAATTTTTATTTTAAAAAATTATCATTCAACGAAAAAGGAACAAGAATTTCTTAACAAAATAGCTAAATTTGAAACCAAAGATAAGAATTTTCTACAGCTACCTTGTTGGGCATTCGTCTTTTTGGGTTAACACTTCAACCATTTGGTTGCAAATTACAAGTAACATTTTTGTGAGGAATTCTTTTTTTTTCAAAAATGCATTCTTCTGACTGATGATTTAATTATTCTGTTGAAAATTCATTTTTTGTTCAAGATTTAGTACATATTTTAGTTTAAAATTGATCTCATTAGATGAAAATTTACCTATTTTTCTTAAATTAGTTTTTGATTTTAAATTTAGTTCTTTCTTGGTTGAAATAACAAATATTGCATTTTATCAAGCACTTGTACTCTTTTGTTACCAATTTATATTTTTTCTTGAAAATTCATATTTTTGGGTTAAAAAATCAACCGGTTTTTAGAATTTTTTTTTTTTTGCTGAGAAAATTTAACATTTGTAATGAGAATTGTTTTCTTAATTGGCTGAAAAATATAACTCACTTGAAAATTCAACTTTTTATTGAAAATATGTTTTTTTTTAAATTAATCTCTCCTGGTTGAGGTTTCAACTTTTTGGATCAAAATTCATTCATTCTCTGTAAAATCTTTTCGACTTGAAGATGTAATTTTGTTGTTGAAAATACGTTTTCGTGCTTTAAAAATTATTCTCTTTTGATAGAAATTTTATTTTTCTTAAAAATTGATCTTTTCAATTCGAAATTAATCTCTTTTGATTGAGGATGAAACTTTTTTGCTAAAAAATTCAAATACTTGGTAGAAATTTGTACTTCTTTGTTGAAAGTTTATTCCTTTGATTCAATATTCAACTATTTTGTTGAAATTTTATTTTTTTCTCTTAAACATTCATTATTTAAGTTGAAAATTAATTTTTTAAGTTGAATATTTAACTATTTTTTAAGAATTAATTTTTGATTAAAATCAATATATCTTTGTTGCTAGTAATAATTTAAAAATTCTGTAGTTTACTTAATTCGAAAATTCACTTAGTTCAGAAATTTAAAATTTTTTTAAATTTGAAAATGCAGGTTCAAAAATTTTGGCAATTTAAAAATTTTGACAATTCAAAATCTCAAAATTTTCAAAATTTAGGTTTTCAAATGTTGGTAATTTGAAATCATTGTAATTTACTAGTTTCGGGAATTTAATATTTCTGTAATTTGATAATTAGGGTAATTTGAATTTTTTGATTTTTCAAAAGTTGAGTTTTAAAATTTCGGTAATCATACAATTTTCGTAATTAAATACTTTCCAGAATTTAACATTCCAGTAATTTATTGAATTCAATAGGTTTGTAATCTTTTTTCCAATTCAGGGAATTTCAAGGAATTTAACATTTTCAATTTAAAATTTCGGTAATTTAATAATTGCAGTAATCTGAAATTCCTGTAGTTTACTAAATTCGAAAAATTTATTTAAAATTTCGAAATTTTCAACATTTAGGTCTTAAAATTTTGGTAATTTGAAATTTTTGTGATTTACCAGTTTCGAAAATTCAATATTTCTGTAGTTCACTAATTTCGGGAATTAAAAGTTTTTGAATTTTAAAAATTTCGGTAATAATGCAATTTTCGTAATTTAATATTGTCCGGAAATTGACATTTCAGTAATGTACTGGATTCAATAAGTTACTAATTCAAGGAATTTCACATTTTCAATTTAAAATTTCGGTAATTTGATAATTGCAGTAGCTTGAAATTTCTGGTTTACTAAATTCGAAAATTTACTCATTTCATAAATTAAAAAATTTTGAATTAAAAAAATTCAGGTGCAAAAATTTTGTCAATTTGCAAATTTGGATAATTTGAAATTTCTGTGATTCGCTATTATCGTAGATCTGGAATTTCTGTAATTTACTTGTTTTCGGAAATTTGAAATTTCTGTTATTTACTAAATTCGAAAATTGACTATGTATGAAAATTCAAATTTTGGTGTTTAGAATTTCAGGAAGAAACATTTATTCGTCTTTTTCAGAGAATTTCGTTTTAGTTTTATTATTTTTTTTGTATTCTTCCACATTTGATATTGTATACAGAAATTATAAATAATAAATAAAATCCTTTTATTTGATGAAAATATTTTTCAATTTATTATCCATTTACTTTTAAAAAAATGTAATTGTCCAGAATAGGAAATTTTATAATTACAAGAATATATAAATATATAAACATATAAATAAATATAATTAATGAGTTAATTTTATTAATTATTATTTGGAATATTTTTCATTAAATAATTTTCATATTATTTCTGTGCACACAAACAAAATTGTTGTACATATTTTTCTCCGGTAACTGGCCTTTTTTGGATTAATTCAACTTGGATATTAACTTGAATATAACTTGAATAATAATCAATTCTAAAACATCATCTAAATTTGGACAATAAATCGATATAAAAAATGAGATAATTTGAAAAAAAAAAAAAATCTTTACAGTTGATAGAATATTATCACAATATGTGTGAGGAAAAATAGCCTTGAATATACGCCCTATTCAAATTTGCCTTCTCCCCTCTAAAATAAAAAAACAACACTTAGAACCTTTCGCCCTAGCAAAGCTCCTCGGAATTTTTGCACAAGTGCGTAAAAGCGTCTATTAACAAATCCTAATAGGAAGAGGCTCGCGTCTTGGGTCCCTTGCTCTAGAAAAGGGGAAAAGAGGGAGGGAGAAATGGACGAAAAGGGAGTGAAAGTAGTAAAAGAGGGTGATTCGGCGAGCAAAGTGTTGCGGAAGGCGGAGGAGGGTGAAAAATGAAAGGGATGAGATCATTTTCCTGGAAAATAAAAATCCTCGATCTTCAAAAATACCGAAAATATAATTACCGAAATGAAAATTTTCGGAAAAAGAATAAAATTGCGGAAATCGTTCATTAGAAGTTGAAATATTCCGAAAATAAAAGATAAAATAGAAAAATGGAGAAATTATTCAATTCCGAAAATTTTATGGGACAATTTAAGAAAAACTTGAATTCCAGACAGTTTGCAATATGATATTTGAAAATTTACAATAATATGTATTTCTGAAATAAATTTGACGATATTATAAAAAAGTATCCAATACCAAGTGACGACTCAAAGAAAATTCTTAATCATAAAATTTCGGATTCTAAACGATTAAATTATTTTTTTAATAAATGGATGAAAAAATGAACAATATTTTCATAAAATAAAATTGTTTCATTTATTATTGTTAATTTTTTTAACAATATCGAATGTGGAAGAATGCCGAAAGAATAATGAACCTAAAACGAAATTTCCCGTAAAATACGAAAATTTCAGAATTTAAGACAATTGAAGTACTCAAATAGTATAATTACCTAAATTTCTAAGACACTATTTTTTTAAAAGCCGAAACAGTAAAATCTCGTAATTATTGAATCACAGAAATTTAAAATTATTATTAAATGATCAAATTCTCAAAATTTCAAAACCCAAAATTTTAAATTCGTGAAACAAGTAAATTATTCAAATCATTAGATTACATAAATTTCAAATTCCCGCAAAAAATATTTTGAAATTGTGTAATTACCGAAATTTTAAAACAAGAATTTTCAAAATCCTGCAACTTTAAATACCTCAAATTAGTAAATCACAGAAATATCACATTATCGAAATTTTAGAACCTCAGTGTTCAAAATCCCAAAATTTAAAATTCCCGAAACAATTAGATTATCGAAATTAGTAAATTACGGAAATTTCGAATTACCGAAAAGATTCAAATTCTCGGAATGAGTTAACTGGGGAAATTAAAAATTAGTGGAATTTTTGAATGACCGAAATTTTGAAACCCAAAATTTTTAATTCTTCAATTTAGTAAACTACAGAAATGTTAAATTACTGCAGTTATTAAATTACCGAAATTTTTTAATTGAAAATGATAAATTCCTTGAATCAGTAAATTCTTGAATTCAGTAGATTACTGAAATGTCAAATTCGGAAAAATATTAAATTTCGAAAATTGTATAATTACTGAAATTCTAGAACTCAAATTTTCAAAATTCGAAAACTTAAAATTCCCGAAATCAGTAAATTACAGAAAAATTAAATTTCCAAAAATGTTTAATCACAAAAATTTCAAATTACGCAAATTTTAAAACCCGAATGTTGAAAATTTCGAAATTCCCAAAATAATGATACTCAAATCAATTACAGAAATTTCAAATTATCGAAAAACTTAAACTATAAAAATTTGAAATTTGTGAAAATATATATTTAAAATAGCTGCAAATAATTATTTCTGGAATTTTGAATTCCCGAATTTTCAAATTTCAGAAATTTTAAGATTCTCCATATCATCAAATTTCCGAAAATTTCACCGAACTTTGAAATTTCCGATCATTCTAACAAAAAAAAAGTATTTGATTTTCTTTTCTTTCGCGCAAATTTATAAATTCGGCAACTTACTATTTTCCAGAATTCGGAATTTTTTTAATAGACTATTTTCAGGAATTTGGAAAATTTTGTCTTCCTTTGACGTGATGGATAATGCAAAAGAAAGAACAAGTTACAGCAGAAACAAATTATTATACAAATAAATAATAAAGAATAAAGAAAATACTTCTATTCGATAAACATATTTTATTTTTTAATATTTATTTATTAATATAACATTTAATTATGTCTTGAGATTCAAAATTTTATAATTATAAAATTTCGCTGTGCTGGTAATTTTATTGTGTTAGATATTTTTTACATTATCCGCAACTATATTTCGGAATCATCTATTTTTTGGGAATTTCCAATTATATATTATAAACATTCGCGAATTTAATAATTTCGGTAATTGAAATTTTTCCATTTTCACTATTTTTCACTTTGGAGATATATAAATTTCGTTACTAAACCTTTCCGGTAGTTTCATTTATTCTATTCCTTTCGAATTTATTTATAGCAATTGTAATTCTTATATTTTGCGAAATATTATATTAAGAACTATTTTAAGCGATTCGGACGACTAAGGGCAATCCAAATCCGGAAAAGCTAAAATTTATATATTTTCTCACAAAAACTGTTTATATGAATGTTTATTGTCAAATTTTCCATCATTTTTGCAATATTTATTTTTACATTGATACGAAGCAGTTTTAAGAAAAGAAACATTTTTTTGGACAACTGAAAGCTGCCGAATCTCAGGAATTATATAATTGTTTTAATAATAATTAAAAGATAATAACTAAAAGAAAAATATGTTATTGAAAAAAACAATGAATTTCAATTTACCGCAAAACCGGCAGTCCTCTAATTAGGGGGTTGTTTTCCCCGGTGAATAAAGCTGTCTCAAGAGGGTGAAAATTAAAAAAGATGATCGATTCCTATTCGTTCAAGTATTTCCAATGAAGGAATAAAATTTATATTTTACCCTAATTATACTCAAATTTTAGCCTCTAATTTTTTTTGGTTCATCCAAAATTTAAGGAGGGGGGGGGGGGGTATCACAAAAATTTCAAAATCGATTTTTCGCAGCACCCTAATGAAGAAGAAGAAAAAGAAAAAACAGGAAGTGGAAGAAGAAGAAGAATAAGAAGAAGACGAATCGCGTAGGAAGGGGGTCGCGGGGTAAAAGTCCGCGAGCCATTTTTCCCCATATAATTATAAGAGAGGGACTGAGCGTCTCCATGGTAACCACACACCAACCCCTTTCCACTTTTCCCTTCTCTCTTTTTCTCTTTCTCTTTCTCTTTCTCTGCACCCCGTTTACTTATACGCCAGCGTCCTCTGGCACATGTGCGTCACTGAAATGTGAGTGGCTACATACATGTGACGCGGGGGTTAGATGGTGCGGGGGTTAGGCGGTGAGGGGTTTGCTGGAGTCGGGGGTTCTTATATGCCCCAGCAGCAGCAGATGAGAGTGGGTGGGTGGGTGGGTATGGACTAGTGAGTGGGGAAGCGGGTGACCCTCCCCGGATGAGGGGGTTGGGGGTGAGAGGTGAGGGTGAAATTAATGTATTTGTTCTGCGGCCACCCTCATGTGCCCTCTCCTGGTCGCGAAAGGTCTTCGTGCGAGGCGGTATAAGGCACCGCACCACACCCCGCCACACCGCACCGCACCTATTCCTATATAGAAAAGAATATCCGCGACCATTATTGCTTTTGCGTGAAACGAATGTCGCCTTTCTCGCTGCTATTCTTCCCATGTCCTGTCTTCCCTTTTTGCGAGAGGAAGACCGTACCGTGCCGTACCGTACGCTTCATATATCTTCCAATGCAAAATAACAGAACTCCACGAGAGCGTTTCAAATTACTCGTTTCCTTCACCCCCAGACTAAGGAATTTATGTCTTTACTGTTTTGTATAATCGGACTGACGGACTGACTGACGGTCTTGCTCTCTTATTTATTACCCATACGACTTTTTAAATTATATTCCTTTTTTTTACCCACTTTTATTTCAGCCCTAAACCTAGGGGTTTCGGCGAGATTTATTTTTCTTTCGATTCTATAGGGAGGATTAGAATTTTAGGATCAGGTGTAGAATTTTTTAAAACGATGGTCCTTCTGTGTATTCTACTATAAGCGAAATTTACGAATAAACAGATTTCTTTTTCATTTTTTTTTTCATCATTCGCATTGATGTTGTAGGTACAAAATTAGGAACATTGTGGAGTTTGCTCTTTTTCTTTTACCGCTGTTATACATACTTACACAGCGACCGCGACTGTTGTAGGTGACAACAGTTTATTTATGTATATTTATTTTTATAACAATTTTTTATTATTCATACTTTTATTATTACAAGTATTCATTTATCATTTTGTATTATTTATTTATTTCTGAAAACTGAATTTTGCTAAGCTCCCATCATTTTCTTAAATAAACTTATTCAAAGAACTTACTTTTTTTTTTTTTACATTATCAGATGTTGAAGGTAGAAAATTACGAGCATTGGGTAGTTAGCAACAGTTTATTTATTTATATTCATTAGTATAACAATTTATTATCATTTATGGTTTTTTTATTATTGTATATTAATAATTATTGACTATTCATTAATTTTTAGTAACTGAATGTTTCTAAGATCTCATCATTCTCTTAAATAAACTTATTCAAACAACTTTTTTTTTCAATAATCATTTGCAGTGATGTTTGAGATACAAAATCAGGAGCATGGTGTAGTTTTTAGTGTTTCAGGTGACATCAGTTTATTCATTTTCATTTATTTATATAACAATTTATTATTATTTATGATTTTATTATTATTAATTATAAAACATTTTTTATTATTCATTTATTTTTAAAAACTGAATGTTCCTGAGCTCCTATCATTTTTTTGAATAAACTAATTCAAATAACTTACTTTGAAAAAATTTTTTTTTCAAATGGAAACGGCTTAATGGTATAATAATAAAGTAACTTATTCAAATAAAATCATGGGGTGCAGCTCCATGAACTTGCATATATTCTTTCCACACTACTGTAAAGCTTTTTTTTGAAAATTAAATTTATTATTATCAATTTTCTTCACTTTTCTTCTTTAGACAGTTTTTTTTAACAACAATTTCGTAATGAGCGTCAAGTGGTCCCTACCGAATTTAATCAGCCTATTTTTTTAACGTGTGAATCTAATTAAATTTATCTCCCTTAGACTAATTTGTCCAAAAAATCCAGTTTTGTATTTTCAATGATTTCGTTTATATAAACTTTTTTTTCAATTTAAAAAATTAATTTTTTGAGAAAAAAAAAGCTTTTTTTAACTTATTTCTACACATAGTTTTTTGCAAAGACGACCATTTTGAAATTTGCTTCAAGCGGTCTCTAAAAAATTTCACCAGCTGAATTTGTTCCAAAATAATTAAGTTTTTGAATTTGAAAAAAAAATTCAACTTTTGACCAAGTGGTTCAATTTTAAATGGAAAAAGATTAATTGTCATCGCAAATTATTGCAGTTGATATTTCAGCTAAAAAAAGATTTTGATTTTTAATCATACATACAGATTTAACTAAAGAAGATGCAGTTTCAACAAAATAGTTGAGTCGAAAAAAAATATATTAAAACAAAAATTATATTGTTACCAAACAGTTGTATTTTTAACTAAAGAAGACCACATTCCTACCAAAAAAGATGAATTTTCAAACGAAAAACTGATACTTCCAACAGAAGAATTACATTTATAAGAAAAAAGGAATTTTTTAAAAAACAGTTGAATTTTTAGCCAAGTAGTTAATTTTTGACCAAACAGTTTAATTATTTATGAAAATGGTAACAATTTTAACCCAAGAAGACAAATTTTCAAAAAACAAGTTGAAATTTCAAGCTAAATAGTTGAATTTTTAGGTAAGAATTAAATTTTTAGGTAATAAATATTAACCAAAAATAATGTAATTATTAAAGCAGCTCGGATTTCATTTTGAACCAGATTGTTGAATTTTTAACTAACAATGATCAATTTTCAACTAATAATAGAATAGTTAAATACTGAGTTAAAAAAATTTATTTTGAACCAACGAACATCGAATTTTCAACAAAATAGTTCAATTTTCAAAGAATGAAAAGATTATTAACAAAATACTTCAGCTTTCAACCCAAGAGTGGAATTTTCAAACAGAAAGATTAATTTTTTACCGATAAAGAACAATTTATCAATAAGAAATTAATTTTCAACCAAATTGTTGAGTTTCCAGCCAACGACATCAATTTTCAACTAATAAAAATCAATTAACGAATAAAAAAACATTTAAACAAACAATTTAAAATTTGACACAAGTATATGGGTTTTTAAAGAAAAGAGATGAATTCTCAATAAAAATTTCAATAGCTGAATTTTCAACCAAAAACGATTAATTTTCAACCAAAACTGTAATATTTGAATGCTTAACTAAAAACTATTGATTTTCAGCAAAAAAGGAAATGGTTAAATTTTCATTCAAGGAAAGTAAGTTTCAACAAAGAAAAGCAATTCAAAGAAATTGCAGTTTAAGTTTCAACCGAACAGTTGAAATTTCGACGAAAAAAAATGGTTTTTCAACAAAATAGTTGAAATTTCAATAAAATGATTGAATTTTCAACGAAATACTAGAATTTATGACAAAAGAAATAAATTCTGATCCAAAAATATAACAATTGATTTTTGAATTCAACAGAATAAACTCTTTACGAATAATAGTTGGATTTTCTTATTGGTTTTATCTTAATATTCTATTAATGTGGAAAATTGTGGAAAATGTGGGAAATTTATGATTGACGATAAGAATTTTTTGAAATGCTTGAAAAAAAATTAAAATTAGTGATTTAATTTTACAAGTGAAGCATCTCAATAGAGACTTCATACTCTTCTCCCAATTCACTTTTGAATTGGGAGAAGAGTATCATGTATGTATTTAGATGCTTTACTTGTAAATGAAATCACTAATTCTCATTTTTTCATGCATTATAAAAAATTCTTATTGAAAATTTCTAATTTTCCATGTGTAATGGGACATTCTACATCATTCCTCAACTCCCTACCCTCTGACCAATGTTACATAGTTTTTGAAAAAATGTTTTTTTAACAAAATAGTTGAACTTTCAACAAAATAATTTTATTGACAAACAAATAGTAGAATTTTCAACAAAAGAGATGAATTCAAAATATATATATAACATCCAAAAATATATAACAATTGATTTTTTTATTCAAAATCATAAACTTTTAACAACAAAATAGTTGGATTTTCTTATTGGGTTCCTATTAATATTCCATTAATGTGGAAAATGATGCTTTACTTGTAAATGAAATCACGGATTTTCAATTTTTCAAGCTCTTTAAGAATTCTTATTCACAATTATAAATTTCCCATGTGTAATGGAAAATTCTGCATCATTCTTAAACCCCAAACCCTCTTACCAATATGACATAGTTTTTAAAAAAATGGTTCTTTAACAAAATAGTTGAACTTTCAAAGAAATAATTATATTAGCAACCCAATAGTAAAATTTTTAACAGAAGGGATGAATTCTCAACCAAAAATATAATAATTGACTTTTCAATTCAAAAGAATATTTAATTTTACAAGTAACGCATCTGAATACAGACTTCATACTCTTCTCTCAATTCACTTTTGAATTGGGAGAAGAGTGTCAAGTCTGTATTTAGATGCTTTGCTTGTACATTAAATCACTAATTTTCATTTTTTCAAGCATTACAAGAAATTCTCATTGACAATGATAAATTTCCCATTTGTAATCTGAAATTCTGCATCATTCCTCAACCCCCAACCCCCTAGCCAATGTCACATACTTTTTTAACAACCCTTGTAATCTTTTGTCAAAAACACATCTAAATGTCGAATTATTGAGAAAATTTTTAGAACTGGAAAATATTATAATTAAAATATTCGGATGGTTTTCTGATCATCAATTTTCTGCCGATGAATTATCAGGCAGGGCTTTTGTTTGTAAGACATGATTCGCTGACGTTCGACATCGTGTCCTCGCCTCGGGTCATATTACCAGAAAGAAATATTTTATCCCCTCTGTCTCGACTCGATTTTATTCCGAGATTCCTCGATCGTCAAGGATTCTGAGGTTCAAATAATGGACTGAAAGTTGTTAAAACGAATTTTTTCACATCATGTTTAACAAGGTGTTGGATTTACAAAAGAAAAAAAGAAGAAAAACGGGGAGAGACCCTTAATTTGAGGGACGTGTAAGACAAACAAGAAAGAACTTGTTCATCGGGATTTCTTTGAAAATTAAAGCTGGATCTGTGAAAGAAATAAAGGATTCAAATTTCAAAAGCTTCAAACTTGATATACTCTTTTCAGTGAATGAAAAAGGCTGCCATTTACTAGAACGCTATTAATCTATTCGCTCAATATTTTCTCAGTTAGCTCAATATAAAGATTTCATAGTGAACAAAATTCGGAATAATTTTTTTATTAAAATTAGAGAGTGTTAATAATTAATAATTAATTATCTTCAAGAGTCGTGATTCCTGCCCTCGTAGCTTGAGTTTGAAAATGAAATGGAGAAAAGTAAATTAATCTAAGAAAAATTAAATTATTTTTAAGAATTGTAAAAATTGCAAAAATACTTTCTGCAACACATAGAGTGATTGATATTTTTTATGTGAAAAATTTGTAAAATTTATTTTCAAGGTATTTGATCAGAGTTGCAACAAAATCCCAATTTCTGAATTCCCTGTTTTTCTCTGACTTTTTCCTGACTAATTGTTAATTTTCTCTGACCCTCATAATTTTTTTCAGGTTTAAAAACAACCTAAGAGATTATTAATTTTAATGCAAAAGGATTTTTTTCATAAATTTATGTTAAGAACTTGTAGTGACGACAGACTTTACAGTTCAAAGTATTCTCAAAACATGGAAAATAGGGTGGTTTCTCATTAAAATTGGGGCATAAATTTTATTAAATAGAATATCGAATGTTTACAACAAAGTAGTTGAATTCACAATAAAAGAGACGAGTTTTGAATAAATAAGTTGAATTTTCAACAAAGAATTTTTTTACGAAAAAGAAGAATTTTCAACAAAAAAATCGACTTTTTAATAAAATAGTTAAATTTTCAACCAGAATGCAAATTTTCAAAAGCAAAAAATTAAATGTTAACTTAAAAAGTTGCATTTTTAACCAAATTCTTTAATATTTGGGCCAAAAAGACAATTTTTTAAAAGACAGTTGAATTTTCAAAACAGGACGTTTATACCAAAAAGACACATTTTTTAGCAAACAGTTGGATTTTCAACCAAAAAAGGTCAGTTTTCAAAAAAAAAAAAAAAAAAAAAAGAACTCGAATTGAACGTGGCTCAAAAACGATTGAATTTTCAATCAAATAGTAGAATTTCCATGCCAAAAATACAAATTTTTTGAAGACAGTTGAATATTTTATCAAAAATGTCGATTTTTCTTCCTAAAAAAAAAAATTCACAGAACAGTTAAATTTTCGACAAAAAAAAATTTTTTTTGAAAATAGTAAAATTATCAGAAAAGAAATTACAATTCTAAAAATATGTTTGAATTTGTAACCAACATGTTTAATTGTTAACCAAAAAGTTGAATTTTGAAATAAAAAAGGTTCAAGTTGAATTTTAAGAAAAAATAGTAATTTTTTACGAAGAAGCACATTGCTGGACCAAGTAGATGAATTTCATGAATTTTTTTCATTCTTAATTGAAAACTGCTGATTAAAAAATAAAAACAAAGATGAGTTCTCAGTGAGAAATGTAATAGCTGATATTCCAACAACAACAAAATATTTCAATTTTAAATCAAAAGCAGTTGAATTCAACCAGAAAAGATCAATATTCTACCAAAAAGGTGAATTTTTATACTAAAGAGACAATTTTTAACAAGAGAGTTAAATTTTCAACTAAGATTTTTCAGCTGAAAAATTAAAAATATTAAACTACATTCTTGATTTTTTAGGCCAAGAAGGCGAATTATCTACAGAGCAGATGAATTTTCAACCAAAAATTCTACTAAAAAGAATCAATTTTCAATTAAGAATGGAGTGAATGGATGAATTATGAATGAAATGAAATTTCAACAACGTAATTAGATTTTCAATTGAGTATCTTAATTTGTAACAATAGAAAAACGATTTTCCAACAAAAAGTAGTCAAATTTTCGACCAAAAAATTGGCTTTTTAACAAAATGCTAGATTTTTAACAATAATTTAATTTTCAAGCGAATAGTAGAATTTGGAACTAAAAGAGATGAATCCTGAACCAAAAATATAATAGTAGACTTTTCATTCAAAATAATGAGCCTTCAATCAGCAATAGTTCAGTTTTGTTATTATTATTTTGTCATTGTGTTATTTTGCTATTTTTTAATTTTGTTATTCTATTATTTGTTACTTTGTTATTGTTATTTTGTTTTTAAGTTTACATTCAAGCGAAAAAGCAAAAAAAAAGGGGAAGTTTTTTGTAAACGAAAAGAAAGGAGGAAGCAAATATTCCCAAATATCCCGCAATTGTTATTTCACCAAATGGATGCTTTCTAGGGGATGGCAACTTGAATCAGGGAAGTTCTGTTTTAGCATCATAAATCTGAAAATTGGTTATTGTTTCATAGTAGAAGAAAAGATGCCAAGAAAGAAAAAAGCAATAATTTCCAAATTTACCCACAAATATTATCTTACCAAACGGAAGCTTTCTAGGAAGGGGGAACTCTAATCAGAAAAGGTCTATTCCAACATCATAAATCGGAACATGTGTTGTTTCTTACTTGTGGAAGAAAAAAGGCCAAGAAAGGATAAACCAAAAATTACAAATTCGCCGCAATTGTTATGTCACCAAACGAAAGCTCTTTAGGTGGTGGCAACTTAAATCAGGAAATTTCTATTCTAACATCATGAATATAAAATTTTCTTCATTGTTTCATAGCAGAAGAGGAGATGCCACGAAAGGAAGAAGTAAACATTTTCAAATTTCCAACAAATATTATCTCACCAAATGTAAGCTTTTTAGAAAGTCTAAACTCTGACAAGGAATAGTATATTGTAACATTATCAATCAGAAATTATTTTTTTTCTTGTGGAAGAAAAAGGCCAAGTAAGTATAAACCAAAAATTATCAAATTTCCCACAACTGTTGTCACTAAATGAAAGCTTTTCAAAAGTCGGAAACATGAATCAGGAAAGTTCTATTTTAACATCATGAATCGGAAAATTTGTTATTGTTCCATAGAAGAAGACAAGATGCCAAGAAAGAAAGTAGCAACAATTTCCAAATTTCCAACAAATATTATCTCACCAAATGCAAGATTTTTGGAAAGTCTAAAATCTGACAAGGAAAAGTATATTGTAACATTATCAATCTGAAATTATTTTTTTTCTTGTGGAAGAAAAAGGCCAAAAAAGTGTGAAACAAAAATTTCCAAACTTGCCACAATTGTTGTCACCAAATGAAATCTTTTCAAGAGGTGGCAACTTAAATCAAGAAGGGTCTATTTTACCATCATGAATCTGAAAATTTGTTGTTGTTTCATTGTAGTAAAAGAAAGAAAAGAGGGCTTTTCAAGAACGGAGGAAGCAGAAAGAAAACTCTAAGAGATCCTCTTGAAGATAGCTAATGCCTTGGGTCAGCATTTAGCCGCGACCCGTGATGTCGCGCCATGCGCCTACACGCGCCGATACAGACAGCAAATTCTCATTTCAGGCTGCTTTTCCAGAATCCAGATAACGGCCATTGCCCGAAAGTGGGTGGGGAACAACTTTGCACAAATGTGTGGCTTGTGCGTACGTGTCCTAGCTCGAGGGGTAGAATAGAGATACAGAAACAGGGTCGACCGTGACTCAAGTGGTGGAGGGTTAAACTTAAAGGGATGGGGGTGGTTCCCAAAAACGCGAGAAAGAGGAAGAGTGTTCTCCACGGGGGTGGTAGAGGGAGGGGGTGAGGCTGAGGGAACATATTGCTCAGGAGTAATCCTACTTGATCGCGGTTTTCGGTCGACCATATGTGCATGCATGTGTTTTTATGTATGTGTCTCCTCGAGATTATGTCTCCACATACACATGCCTGACCAGTTGTCTCATCTCGTACACCGATTTAGCGATTTTTCATGTGTGCGAACCCGAAGCTAAGGATTACTGCCTTATAGGAGATGTGCTGGCCTCGTCGCGAAGGTGGATGGAAGAGTCTTTAAATACCCTGGGGATGTACGAGTCCAGAACGCGAGGACGTGTCCTGACGACAAAAAAATATAATTTTCCTGCTCCCAACTTATTTCTACTCGTCTGGCAGAAGCACGATCTCCCAAGATTAGTGACGTGCAGAACTTCCAAATTATACTTGGCTCCGAGATGATCTCAATCTGATGATGATAGATAAAGACGATAAAAAAATCGTTTGTTCCTTCTCTGAGTTGATAGGATATAGACCCTATGTTTTATAGGTATTATTATTACTAATCATAATTTTCATTCTCTTGTATCTAATATTACATTCGTATCATGAAGTTGGTTCGAAGATACTTTTGTTTCTATATTCATATTTTTAAATTTGTTTATGACATGAGATACTTCATGTGAGATTAAACTTTCTATATTAAGTTTCATGTTGATATATCGATGTTACGAATTTAAATTTGTGTTTCTCATTATTTATCACTATATGGTGTATTATTGTTACTAATAATAATCCTTATTCGCTCGTTCTCAATATCACTTTCGTATCATCGAGTTAGTTCAGAGATGCTTTCATTTTTTTGATCCTGTTGTTTTTTTACTTTGTATCTGTCACAAGCGACATATTGTTTGTGTCCATTTAACGTTTTTATAATAAATTACATGTTGACATATGGATAATAATGAACTAAAATGTGTGTTTTTACCTAATTTATAAGTGGTTTTAACAATTTAAGGAAAAAACCATGCTCCCAAATTGTGATTATGATATAGACTCGATGATGATGGATAAAGACAATAAGAGAATCGTTTGTTCTTTCTCTGCGGTAATAAGATGTAGACCATATGTTTTCTACTTATTATGATTACTAAAAATAATTTCTATTCGATCGCATCTCACATTAAATTTGTATCATAAAGTTTTTTCAGATATACTCTTGTTTCTATATTCATATTTTTAAATTTGTTTATGACATAAGATACTTCATATCAGATTAAACTTTCGATAATAAGTTTCATGTTGATATATCGAAGTTATGAATTCAAATTTGCGTTTCTCATTATTTATCAAGATATGGTGTACTATTGTTACTAATAATAATCCTCATTCGCTCGTTCCTAATATCACTTTCGTATCAAGTTAGTTCAGGATTGCTTTCATTTTGTTGATCCTGTTGTTTTTTTACTTTGTATCTGTCACCGGCAACATATTGTTTGTGTCAATTTAACGTTTTTATAATAAATTACATGTTGACATATGGATAATAATGCATTAAAATGTGTGTTCTTACATAATTCATAAGTGGTTTTAACAATTTAAGAAAAAAGCCATACTTCCAAATTGTGATTATGATATCGATTCGATGATGATAGATAAAGACAATAGGAAAATCGTTTGTTTTTTCTCTGAGGTAATAAGATATAGACCATATGTTTTATACTTATTATGATTACTAAAAATTATTTCTATTCGTTTGCATCTCATATTAAATTTGTATCATAAAGTTGGTTCAGATATACTTTTATTTCTATATTCATATTTTTAAATTTGTTTATGACATAAGATACTTCATGTCAGATTAAACTTTCTATAGTAAGTTTCATGTTGATATATCGATGTTACGAATTTAAATTTGTGTTTCTCATTATCTATCACTATATGGTGCATTGTTGTTACTAATAATAATCCTTATTCGCTCGTTCTCAATATCACTTTCGTATCATCGAGTTAGTTCAGAGATGCTTTCATTTTTTTGATCCTGTTGTTTTTCCACTTAGTATCTGTCACAAGCGACATATTGTTTGTGTCAATTTAACGTTTTTATAATAAATTGCATGTTGACATATTGATAAAAATGAAATAAAATGTGGGTTTTTACATAATTTATTAGTGGTTTTAACAATTTAAGAAAAAAGCCATGCTTCCAAATTGTGATTATGATATCAATTCGATGATGATAGATAAAGACAATAGGAAAATCGTTTGTTCTTTCTCTGAGGTAATAAGATGTAGACCATATGTTTTGTACTTAATATGATTACTGAAAATAATTTCTAATCGTTCGCATCTAATATTAAATTTGTATCATAAAGTTGGTTCAGATATACTTTTGTTTCTATATTCCTTTTTTTTATTGATGACATCAGATACATCACTTTTATGTCAGATTAAAGTTTCCATTATAAGTTTCATGTTGATATTTTGATGTTGATAATTTGAATATGTGTTTCACATTATTTATCAGGATATGGTGTATTTTTATTACTAATAATAATCCTTTTTCGTTCGCTTCTGATATTCCGTTCGTATCATGAAGTCAGTTCAGAGATGCTTTTGCTTTTTTATTCCTGTTTTTTTGACTTTGTATCTGTCACAAGCGACATAATGTTTGTGTTAGTTTAAAGTTTTTATAATCAATTTCATGTTGACATATCGATAGTAATAAATAATGATGTGTGTTTCACATAATTTATCGGTGGTTTTAACAATTTGAGGGAGAAGCAAGATTTCCAAATCATATTTCCGAGATGATATGGATTTAATGATGATAGATAAAGATAATAAGGAAATCGTTTGTTCTTTCTCTGAGATAATAAGGTATATCCCATATGTTTTACAGGTATCATTATTACTAATAATAATTTGTATTCATTCGCATGCAATATAACATTCGTACCAGGAAGTTTATTCAGAGATACTTTTGTTTCTATATTTATATTTTTCAAATTTTTTTATGGCACATGACAAAATATTTTTATGTCAGATTAAAGTTTCCATAAAAGGTTTCGTTTTTATATTTTGATGTTCATGAATTTAAATTTGGTTTTCACATTATTCATCAAGATATGGTGTATTATTATTACTAATAATAATCCTCATTTGTTCGTTCCTTCCGTTTCATTAAGTTAGTTCGGAGATGCTTTCATTTTCTTAATCCTGTTTTTTTTTCACTTTGTATCTGTCACAAGCGACATAATTTTTGCGTTAATTTGACGTTTTAATAATGAATTTCATGTCAACATATTGATGATAATAAATCAGAATGTATGTGTTACATAATTTATAAGTGATTATAAAAATTTGAGGGAAAAACCAGACTTCTAAATTGTGATTATGATATTGGTTTAATGATGATAGATAAAGACAATAAGAAAATCGTTTGTTCTTTCTCTGAGATAATGAGATTTAGACCATATGTTTTATAGGTATTATTATTACTAATGATAATTTCTATTCGCTTGCATCTAGTATTACATTTGTATTATGAAGTTGGTTCAGAGATACTTTTCTTTCTATATTTCTATTTTTCAAATTTTTTTATGGCACAAGACAGAATATTTTTATGTTAGCTCAAAGTTTCCATAATAAGTTTAATTTTATTATTTTGATGTTCATGAATTTAAATTATGGATTTACATTATTCATGAAGATATATTTATTATTACTGATAATAATCCTCATTTGTTCGTTTCTATTATTTCTTCCGTATCATCGAGTTATTTCAGCGATGCTTTCGTTTTCTTAATCTTGCTTTTTTTACTTTGTATCTGTCACAAGCGACATATTGTTTGTGTCAAGTCAACGTTTTCATAATAAATTACATATTGACATATCGATTATGAGAAATTGAGACCTTCGTTCCATATAATTTATTAGTTGTTCTTAACAAATTGAGGAAAAAGCAAGACTTCCAAATTATACTTCTGAGATGATATCGATTTACTGATGGTAGATACAGAAGATAAAGAAATTATTTGTTAGACATTCCTCTAAGTCAATAATATATAAACCATAGGTCTCATAGGTATTATTATTAAAAGGAATAATATTTATTCATTCATACTTAATAGTTTGTTTGTATCATGAATTTGGTTGAGAGATTGTTTTTTTTTCTTCATTCTTCTTTCTTTAGTTTGTTTCTGTCACAAAACCCGGAATGAAATCTAATGTCGGATTATGAAACATGAAATAAACATAAAATGTGGAATGAATTTCATGTTGACTGTTTGATAGCAACCATACATATTATAGTATTATCATAACTAATGATAATCTTCATTCGTTTGTACCTAATAGCTCATATGATGAAGCTGGCTCAAAGATGTTTCTTATTCTTTGTTTTCGATTGTTGCGGTCACGAGAAAAAGAATGCTTATTTCAGATTAACCTTTTCATAATAAATGTGATTTTATTCCGATAATAATGAATTGAAAGTTGTGTTATACTTTTTTTATTATTGGTTCTTAATAATTTAAGAAAGAAGCAAGATTTCATAGTTATGCTTCCGAGATTATTTGAATACCATGATAGATAAAGACGATAAAAGAATCGCTCTTAGACATTTCTCTGAGTGAATGAGATATGGGCTATATGTTTCATATTTATTAATATTATCACTAATAATAATCCTCGTTTGTTCGTATCTAATATTTTGTTCGTATCATGAAGTTGGTTGACAGATTTTTTTGCTTCTTTTATTCTTGTTTTTTATTTTGTATCTGTCACAGGAAACATACTGTTTATGTCGCATCTACGTTTTCATGAAACATTTCATCTTAAAATGTCGATGATAATATATCAAAATTTGTATTTCACATAATTTATTAGTGGTTTTTAACAATTTCAGGGAGAAGCAAGACTTCCAAATTATACACTTGCTAGACACTTCTCTAACAATAGTCAATAGGATATAAACTATATGTTTTATAAGTATTATTATTACTGAAAAGAATTTTCATTCGTTTTCACTTAATATTCTGTTTGTATCATGACGCTGTTTAAGAGATACATTTGTTTCTTTGTTCTTGTTTTTTAAATTTGTTCCACAAAACACAGAATGTTGATTTCAGATTAGCGTTTCCGCAACAGATTTTATATTTGTGTTTTGAGAATAATAAATTAAAACTTGTGTTTTACATTGTTTATTGATGTTCTTAAACGATTCAAGTGAGGAGCAAGACTTTAAGATTATTCTTCCGAGATATAATGATGATAAATAACGGTGAAAAATCGCTTTTTAGGCATTTTTGCATAATAAAATATTGACCATATATTCTACAGGTATTATTATTATTACTAAAAATAATCTTCATTTGTTCGTATCTTATATTTCTTTTATATCATAAAATGGGTTCACAGATGATTTTTTTTGTTTATACCTGTTTTTTAGTTTGTTTCCGTCACAAGACACAGAATGCTTATGTCAGATCAAATTGTCTATAATAAATTTCATATTGTCATTTCGATAATAATAAATAAACATTTTTTGTTTTCATTACTTATCAGTGGTCGTCCATTTGAACGATTGATAATCGGGTTGATTTTTCCAATCAGAAGAAGTGCTCCAAAGTTAAAAAATGTGGAAATAAAACGTGAAAATATATATAAATATAATATAATAAATATAAAATATATATAAATTTAAATACTTTGATATTGGACTATTAATAATTCATATCATTCAAGAAAAAAAATGTTTTTTCCGATTCTCAAGATCAAGAGTTTTATATTTAGGTGAACAAAAATTTGGCTAATTCAAAAAAAATTTCAAATGGTACACAATCGGATATCTTCAGAATTGAAAAGTTTCATTTCGAATCTACTAAATTGAAATAACGTTTTAAATTTGCAGTGATATGTGAAATTTAAAAACTTGGTGAAAAAGAAATTCAGAATGACTAGCTTAATACTGATAAATTAATTTTTTTCCGTCGAAATGCACTGCAACAATAACAAATTATTCAGTGTTTCTCAATATTTTTGAAGTTATAATTATTTTTACTTGAAAGTATCAAATCTTGATGTAAAACGCTAAAGCCTAATATTTTTGAAAAATTATAAATCTGTTCTGAAATCTAATAATTTTTGTTCGAAAATACAAATTTCAGGGCAAATACATTAACAAGACCTAAATTTATTGAAAAACATTGATACAACCTTAAACTCGTCGAAAATGGTGAATTTTCGAACTATGATCTTTTTTTTGTAATACAAATTTTTGGTGTAAAACGCTAACGAAACCTAAAATTCATGAAAATTGTGGATCTTCTCTAGAATCTAATAATTTTTGTTTGAAAATACAAATTTCACTGACTAACAGAATTTAACAGAAATCTAACAGAATCTAAAGTTGTTCAGAGACATCAATATAACCTTAAACTCGTCAAAAAGTGTGCATTTCCTAAAGATAGTAATCTTCGTTTTAAAATTGCAATTCTTGATGTAAAACGCTAAAGAAACCTGAAATTCAGAGAAAATTATGAATGAGTAACAGAACCTAAAGTTGTTGAAAACCACTAATATAACCTGAAAATCGTCAAAAATTTTGAATTCTCGAACTATAATGATTCTCTGTAAAACACTAAAGAAACCAAAAATTCATGAAAATTATGAATCTTCTCTGAATGTTAATAATTTTTGTTTAAAAATATCAATTTCAGGTCGAAAACACTAAAAGAACCTAAAGTTGTTGAAAAACATTAATATAACCTCATATAAGTATAAATATAGTTCTTAGAAAATTATGAACCTTCTCTGCAATCTAATAAGTCGTGATTAAAAATACTAATTTCAATTCAAACACGCTAGCAGAATCTAAAGCTGTTGAAAAACATTAATACAACCTGAAAACCGTCCAAAATTGTGAATTTTCTGAAGATAATGATTTTAGTTTTAAAATAGCAATTCTTGGTGTAAAACGCTAACGAAACCTAAAATTAATAAAAAATTAGGAATCTTCTCTGAAATCTGATAATTTTCGTGCAGAAATACAAATTTCAGGTAGAGTACACTAGCAGAACCTGAAGTTATTGAAAAACATTGATATAACCTGAAAATCGTCAAAAATGGTGAATTCTTGAACTATAATGAAGTTTGTATTGAAATAGAAATTCTTGGTGTAAAACGTTAACGAAAAATAAACTTCATAAAATTTACGAATCTTCTCTGAAATATGATCATTTTTGTTTAAAATGCAAATTTCAGGGCCAATACATTAAAAAAAAAATTTAATTTTCGAACTATAATGATATTTGTTTTAAAATAGCAATTCTTCGTGTAAAACGCTAACTGAACCTAAATTTCTCAACAAATTATGAATATTCTCTGAAATCTAATAATTTTTCTTCAAAAATAAAAATTGCAGGTCCAAAACATCTACAGAACCTAAGGTTATTGAACAACATCAACATAACATGAAAATCATCAAAAATTGTGAATTTTCGGAATATAACGATTTTTGTTACATAGAATGGAAATTGTAGGTGTAAAACGCTAAAGGTGAACTAAAATTGTTTGAAAAGTATGAACCTTTAAAATGTAATGATTTTTATTTTAAAATAGCAATTCTTGATGTAAAACGCTGAACGTGAATCAAAATTGTTTAAAAAGTATGAAACTTCAAAATTTGATAATTTTTGTTCAAAAATCTCAGTTTTCGGTAAAAAACGGTAAAGAAACGGAACAAAGTAAATTCTAAAATATCAGAATTAGAGCAGATTTTGAGAAAAACTGGTGGAAACAAAAAGTCGCATTCTGTTGAACAATGTAAATGATGGGCGGAAAGGATTGACTCATTCACATAATGACGCAATCAAGTAATTAATTTCTAAGAGATGTAATGGATGTAAATGAAATTTTTCGAGTTGGGGTTGAATGTCAATTCCATTTGAATTAGAAAGAGATAGCCTAGGTGGCAGTACAGCTGATTAGTCGATTTAATGAAAGGTCCTCCTTTGATCGTCCACTTGAGTAGTAACCCTCACCCTACTGGGTGGAATCCCATCCGGTTTTCAAAGAGAAACACTTGAAACAGAACGTTTTAATTGCGAGACCCCGTACCAATCTCATTGTTTCCACTCGACCTGCGAATTCTCGACCACGGAAGGTGAAAAGAAAAAAAAAGGAAAAAAAAATGAAGACCTAAAGAAAAAAAGTGCCTCTTAAAAAGTTGTTAAAATCGACCAAAAGGGGGGATACGCCCTGTGATCCGGATGGAGAAAGAAAAGAAAAGAAAGGCCGGCCGGCCGGCGCGGCGACTAAGGCGTCCTGATTCTCTCCTCGCACTTCCTATCATTTTGAATACTGCTCTCTGTCCTTTTTCTTTTTTCCCCTTACTCGAGCCCCATCTTTTTTTCTCGCCCCTAGACGCCACCGTTCAGGCAGGTTCATTATGATCGATAAATTTAGTACGTCATGATACCTTCAAAGGAACTTGAGGCAAAAAAAAAACGGTTCGCAACCTTAAAAAGTGTCTCAATTGAAAGGAGATTTTTTTTAGGTTGGTTTATTCGACCATGCGACCGAGAGGATATTATTAATTTAATGGTAAAATTATATCGCGCCATTAGGTTCTTATTTGCAGGAAAATTATTACTGACTGACCTGAAAGTCGTCGAAAATTGTGAATTTTTGAACTATAATGATTTTTTTAAAATAAAAATTCTTGGTGTAAAACGCTAACGAAACAGAATTCAGGTCAAACACACTAACAGATCCTAAAATTGTTGAAAAACATCAATATAACATAAAAAGCGTCAAGAATTGTGCATTTGCGAACTATAATGATTTTTGTTTGAAAATAGCAATTCTTGGTGTAAAACGCTAATGAAAACTAAAATTCATAGAAATTATGAATCTTTTCTTGTATTTAGTCCAGTTCGAAATAGAGATAATAATTGCTCTTAACACTTGTATCAATCGGAAATATTCTAATTTACAGTGATAATAATTATTTTTTGTGGATTTTTCAGTTGTCTGAAAATATTTACGTTTGAAAATTGTATAATCTTTTAGAATCTCGACAGTACACTGTAAAAAATGATTTAGCTGTCCCAGCTAGACGTTTAGCTGCATTTCGTCTTCTGAGAAAATATAGCTGTTACCTACATTTTTAGCTGTGTTACCTAAATATCTAGCTGTTTGAGCTAAATTTTGCCACCTAGAAATTATCTACATAAATGAGCTAGATAAATTGTAGACGTTCGAATTTAGCAAAACAACTAGATTTTTATGTAACACAGCTAGATATTTATTAGCTAGATAATTATGCAAAATTTGAAAAATTCGAAAGAGTTGGAAACCATTGAACTGATCTTACAGAATTCAAAAGAATTCTCAATAATTCGAGAGAATTTTGAAGAATTCCAGAGTAGTTAAAAAAATTCTAAAAATTCAATAAAATTCTGAAGGATTTTATAAAATTATAAAGAATTTGAAAGAGCCTTGAAGAAATCCAGTTAGGTCTCAAGAATTCCATAGTATTCTGAATAATTTAATCGAATTAAAAAAAAGGAAGGAAAATTCTGTAGTATTCTAAAAAATTCCAGAAAATTGTGAAGGATTTTGTAAAATTATAAAGAACTTGGAAGAGACTTGAAGAATTCCAGATAAGTCTAAAGAATTCCAGAGCGTTTTGAATAATTCAAGAGAATTTAAAAAAAAAATAAGGAAAATTCTCTAGAATTGAAGAAAATTTCACAGAATTCTGAAAAATCTAAGAGAATTTTTAATAATGCAAGAGAATTCTAAAAAATTAAAGATAGTTCTGAAAAATTGAAGAGAATTTCACAGAATTCAAGGAAATTACAAAGAATTTCAGAAAATTATAAAGAATTTAAAAAAGTCTTGAAGATTTCTAGAGCAGTCTAAAGAATTCCAGAGAAATATGAGGAATTCCAGAAGAATCTGAATAGTTCAAGAGAATTAAAAAAAAAATAAGCAAAATTCTGAAGAATTGATGGGAATTTCAGAGAATTCTGAATAATTTAAGAGAATTTTAAAGAATGCAAGAGAATTCTACAAAATTAAGGAAAATTCTGGAAAATTGAAGAGAATTTCACAGAATTGAAGGAAATTATGAAGAATTTTAGGGAAATGATGATGATTTTTAGAACATTATAAACAACATTGAAGAGATTTAAAGAATTCCAGAGAAGTCTAAAAAATGCCACAAAATTCTAAAGAATTTTATAAAATTATGAAGAATTCAAAAGTGATATAAAGAATTCCAGAGGATTTTGAATGATTTGAAATAATTTCAAAGAATGCAAAAGAATTCTACAAAATTGTAGGAATTTCGAAAAAATTGAAGAGAATTTTAAAGAATTCGAGGAAATTTTGAAGAATTTGAGAAAATTATGAAGGATTTAAAAGAGATTTGAAGAATTCCAGATAAGTGTCAAGAATCTCAGAGAATTTTGAATAATTCAAGATAATTTAAAAGAATGCAAGAGAATTCTGAAAAAAATTTTAAAGATCTGAAGAATTGAAGAAATTTCACAGAATTCAAAGAATTCTTAAAGAATTTGAGAAAATTCCAGGGTAGTCTGAACAATTCTAAAACATTCAAGAAAATTTAAAAGAATTTCAGGAAATTATAAAGAATTTCAAAACACTATGAAAAATGTTAAAGAGACTTAAAGAATTCCAGAGAAGTCTGAAAAATTCAAGAAAATTCTAAATAATTTTATGGAATTATAAAGAATTTAAAAGAGATTTGATTAATCCCGAAAAAAACTAAAGAATATAAGAGAATAATGAAGAGTGCAAGACAATTCTGAAAATTCAAGAGAATTCTAAAAAATTTAAGAGAATTTCTCAGAATTCGAAGAATTTATAAAGAATTTGAGAAACTCATGAAGAATTTAAAAGAGACTTGGAAAATTCCAGAGATTATTAAAAATTTCAAGAAAATTATAAAGAATTCAAAAGAGTCTTGAAGATTTCCAGAGCAGTCTGAAGAATTCCCCAGAATTTTGAAGAATTCAAGAGAATTCGGAAAAATTAAAGAAAATTCTGAAGAATCGGAGAGAATTTCAAAGAATTTAAGGAAGTCTCGAAGAATTTATAAAAATTATAGGGAATTGAAAAGTGTCTTAAAGAATTACAAAGAAATCTGAAGAATTTCAGACAATTCTGAAGAATTCAAGAGAAATTTCACGAATTCAACAGAATTCAAGAGAATTCTAAACAATTGAGAAGAATTTCACAGAATTCAAGGAAATTATACCGAATTTAAAAAAATTCAGAAAAATGTTAAAGATTCTCAATGAATGCGAGAGAGGTTTTAATAATTTCAGAGAATCTTAAAGAATTAAAAAGAATTCAAGAAAATTCAAATGTATCTAGGAAAGTGCTAGAGAATTCGAGAAAAATATCAGGAACTCTCAAAAATTTTAAGAAATTCTAAGAAGTTTAAGAAATTCTAGAAAGTCTCAGAAATTCTAAAAATTCTAAGGAATTCTATAAAGTCTAGGAAATTCTATGAATTCTAAGGAATTTAAAGGAATTGTCAATAATCCGAAGTTATTCTTAGATATTCAAAGCAATTCTAAAAATTCTTAACAATTCAAATAATTCTAAATAATTGTAAAAAATTTAAGATAATTCTAAAGAATTAAATTGCATTCCAGTGATTTTCAAATAATTTAAGTGGAAGGAAGAATTAAAGAGAGTCCTGAAGAATTCAGGAAAATTCTCAAGAATTCCAGAGGAGTATAAATGATTCCAATTATTTCACAAGAATTTAAAAGTATTCCAATGAATTTAAGAGAATTTTACAGAATTTCCAAGAATTCTAAAGTATTAAAAAAAATGTCTAAAGAAATTTTGAAAAATTCCAAGCAATTCTGAGAATTCTAGGAAATTGAAATAATTTTAAATAAATGTTAAGAATTTAAGAGGATTCTGAAAAATTCAAGTGAATGCCAGTGAAATTGAGATAATTTAAGTGCATAAAGGAATTCAAAAGAATTCTAAAAAAGTTTAATGAAAACAAAAAAAGTAAAGAAAATTAAAGAACATTGTCAAGAATTGGAAAGGATTTTGGAAAAATCAAGAAAATTCGAAGAGAATTCGAAATCACTCATGAGAGTTTTCAAGAAGAGAATCCAAATAATAGAAATCTGAGAAATCCAAGAAAATTATTCAGAATTCTAGGAACTATAAGGATTTAAAATAATTTCTAGGAATGGAAAGTAAAAAAGTAAAAAAAATAAGAAAGTAAATAAATGTAAGGAATTTGAAAGAATTCTAAAGAATTCAAGAGAATTGAATTGTATAAAAAGTATTTTGACATTCAGTAAAACTGCCCTCAAAGTGGATCTTCAAAATATTTTTTTTTTTCTCACTTTTGAGAAGTTTAAAAATCCTAGAACTTTTTGATGAATTTCTGAACTTATTTGATATGTACTAATTTTGATTGAAAAATGTGATTTGAAAAAATTGAAAAATTTTGATTGGTGTGTTAAAAAAATGATTTTTTGTACTTTTTTTGAATTTCGAAAATCTGTTATCATATATCTCATTCCATACCTTTTCTCCCCTAGTCAACCTAAATTCCCCTAGTTCCCTTACCCAGCCCTCTCTTTCCAATCCCTACTCAAACTCATTTTCCCTACTTCTCTTCACCCACACTCACACTCACTTCCCCTTCTCCCCCTCTCCTCATTACCTCTAACTTACCCTAGTTCCACTTCCCTCATTTCCCCATCCACATTTTCTCCTCACTTCCCCTCCTCACAAATTAAAACCCTGAAGATAAAAAAACTGTACTTTATGATTTCCAAAGCAAAGCATTCAAAATGGAAAATTCAAACACTCACAATTTTATTACCATAATTAATTATTACTGATTTATAATTGAAATAAGTTTTATTCTAAGTGCTTAGAAATGAGACTTTTTCCAAATTAGGATTGTGAACTTTTGAATTAATTTTAAACAATCACAATTAAAGCCTCGACCGTTACAACTATTCATATGAAAATCTGTTCGCTTCTATTCTATAGTTTTAATTCTTTTTTAATTTAATATTTTTTGAATTTTTATGGGGACACCCCCCAAATTTGTTCGAATCCACCCAAAAATAAGTCCATTTTTTTTTGTTTTGAAAAAAAATCATATTTAGGGGTGGCGTGAGCCCCATGAAGTTTAACATGTATTTCCCATAAGAAAAAAAGACGTTTTTGTAAATCTTATTCAGAATCCTCAATATTATCTCAATCGAGTTGAAACTCAACATTTCTCTTCACAATCAGCCATAGAATAAGAATAAAATATCACTTTTCAAAAACAAACACCATAAGTCTTTTTTATAGGGTCCCAAAGAAACCCCATAAGTGAAAAAATGGGTTTTGCGAGTTTTTGACGCTAATTATAATTTTTTGTGGTTTTCTTTATGCGAATTGTTTCTAATACATAAAATATTACTTTATACTGTAAATTAGATATTTTTATGAATTGCTTAAACAATTTATTATTGTTTTAATTTTCTCACAGAATGGAGTTAGAAAGACGCGGTTTTTTCACGAATTTTCCATTTGTTGTCCAATTTTCAATCAGAGGGAAGTAATATTTCATCAATATCAACAATATTGATTGTTTAAACAATTTATCATAATTAATAATAATATTATATTTGAGTTATGCTAGAA
>CAKNXH010000463.1:325347-371930 GCA_932178445.1 Andricus quercusramuli
TCCATTCTATTCTATTCTATTCTATTCTATTCTATTCTATTCTATTCTATTCTATTCTAAATAAAATTAAAGAATTATAAAGAAGCGACTGAAAAATAAATGAATAATATCGTATTGAAAAAAAAACTTAGTAGAAAGTCTGCTCAGATTTCTACTATTATGAGATATGTTTACAGAGAGAATGCAAATTGATTTTATAGAATTATAAAGATTTTAAATAATTCTCAACATTTTCAAGGCATTCAAAAGAATTCTATAAAATTTAATGATAATCAAGAGAATTTTTTTTCCTAATTTCTGAGGAATTCAATTTCAAAGACTTTTTAGAGATTCAAAATGATTTTCAGAAATCTAAACAATTCGAATCATTCTTAAAAATTCCAAAGAGTTCAAAAAATTCTGAATATTCTAAAAAATTGAAAGAATTAATAGAAAATTAAAAGAACTTGAAAATAACTTTCAGTTATTTGAATGATTCTGGATATTAGAATGGAATTTAAGAGAATTCTAGAAAATTTTAAAGAATTTGAGATAATTTTAGAAAATCTAACATAATTCTAAACAATTCAAGAAATTTTTAGAAATTTGATGAATACTGAAGAATTCAACAAACCTTCAAGAAATTTATGAGAATTCTGAAGAGTTCAAGAAACTTTTAGAAAATGTAAGAGAATTCTAAGGAATTGAACAGAATTTTAAAGAGTTCTAAGAATTCTGAAAAATTCCAAACAATTCGGAAAAATTCTAAACAATTTAAGAATTCTGAATAACTCTTAATAATTCAACAGAAATATATAAAAAAAATTAGCAAAACAAAAGTCAAATGAATTGAAAAATGATTCTTAACCATTCAAATAATTCTAAATAATTCCGAAAATTCATGAGAATTGCAAAGAGTTAAACAGGTGGCTGAAGAATTCTAACCATTTCAAGAAAATTCTAAACAATTCAAGAGAATTCAAGAAATTTATATTGCAACTAAACTAAGTCTGAATAATGCGAGAGAATTTCACAGAATTCAAGAGAATTCAAGAGAATTCAAGATAATTCAAAAGAATACTGAAGAATTCAAAAGAATTCTAGAAAATGCAAGGCAATTCAAAATAATTCAAGAAAATTCAAGAGGATTCAAGAGAATTCTGAATAATTGAAGAAAATTCTAGAGAAGTCAAAAGAACTAAAGCATTCTGAGAAATTTGAGAAAATTCTAAAAAATTCAACAGAATTCAATATTATACTGTGGAATTCAAGGAAATTCAAGAAATTTATGTATGATTCAAGAGAATTTTAATTCATTCAAGACAGTTTTAAGTATGAGCATTCTAAATAATTAAGGAAAATTTTGAAGAACTTACGAATATTCTGAAGAGGTCAAGAGAATTCTAAAGAATTCTGAGCAATTTGAGATAATTCTCAATAATCCAACAAAATTTAATATTATTCTAAAGAATTCAAGAGGATTCAAAAAATTTATATAAAATTCCGAGAGAATTTTAATTCATTTAAGACCATCTTAAAGATGAAAATTCCAATAAATTGAAGAGAATTCAAAATAATTCAAACGATTATAATAGAATTTAAGAGAATTCTTAAGGAGTCTGAAAATAATGCAAGATAATTCTGCAGAATTCATGAGAATCCAAGAGAAGTCTGAAGAATTCAAGAGAAGTCAACAGGATGCTAAAGAATTCAAGAATAATTCTAAAGAAGTCAAGAGAATTCTAAAGAATTCAAGAGAAGTTAAAGAATTCAAGGGATGTCTAAAGAATTCTGAAGAATTAAAAATTTTTTTAAAGAATCCTGAAGAATTCTAAATAATTTAAAAGAATTCTAATGAATTCAAGAAAATTTGAAATAATTCAATAAATTCAAACGATTTGAAAAGTATTCAGGAGAATTCTTGAGGACTCTGAAAATAATGCAAGATAATTCTACAGAATTCAAGAGAATTCAAGAGAAGTAAGAAGAATTCAAGAGAATTCAACAGAATGCTAATGAATTCAAGAGAATTCTAAA
The DNA here is from genome assembly GCA_932178445.1 of Andricus quercusramuli. NCBI lineage: Eukaryota > Metazoa > Arthropoda > Insecta > Hymenoptera > Cynipidae > Andricus > Andricus quercusramuli. The sequence continues at coordinate 327,364 of CAKNXH010000463.1, forward strand.
GAATTCAAAAAAATTCTCAAGAAGTCAAGAGAATTCTGAAAAATTTAGAAAATTCTAATAAATTCAAGAAAATTCAAGATAATTCAAGAAAATTTAAATGATTTCAAACAATTGTTGGATAATTCTCAAGAATTATAAATAATGCAAGAATATTTTACATACTTCAAGAGAAGTCTGAAGAATTCAAGAAAAGTCAATAGGATGGTAAAGAATTCAAGAGAATTATAAAGAATTAAAGAATAATTCTATAGGAGTCAAGATAATTCTACGGAATTCAAGAGAAGACTAAAGTATTCAAGAGAAGTTAAAGAATTCAAGAGATGTCTAAAGAATTCTACAGAATTTTAAAAGATTTAAGAGAATCCTAAAGAATTCTAAAAAATTAAAGAAAATCTAATAAATTCAAGAGAATTTGAAATAATTCAATAAAATGCAAACGATTTTAAAAGTATTTAGGAGAATTCTTGAGGAGTCGAAAAATAATGCAAGATAATTTTACAGAATTCACGAGAATTCAAGAGAAATATAATGAATTCAAGGGAATTCAACAGAATGCTAATGATTTCAAGAGAATTCTAAAGAATTCAAGAAAATTCTAATAAATTCAAGAAACTTCTAATAGATTCAAGAAAATTCAAGAGAATTCAAGAAAATTTAAATGATTTCAAGAAATTGTTGGCGAATTCTCAAGAATTCTAAATAATGCAAGACAATTTAACAGAATTCAAGAGAATTCTGAAGAATTCAAAAGAATTGAATAGGATGCTAAAGAAATCAAGAGAAGTCTAAAGAATTCTAAAAAAAAATCTTAAAAATTTAAGAGAATTTTAATGAATTCAAGAGAATTTAAAATAATTCAAGAAAATTCAAACGATTTCGAAAGTATTCAAGAGAATCCTAAAGAATTGAAAAAAAATTCTCAAGAAGTAAAGAGAATTCTAAAGAATTCAAGAGAAGTCTAGAGAATTCAAAAAAAAATTTTAATTCTAATAAATTCAAAAAAATTTGAGATAATTCAAGAAAATTTAAAAGATTACAAGAAAAATTAGAAAAAATGTCAAGAATTCTAAATAATGCAAGACAGTTTTGCAGAATTCAATAGAATTCTGAAGAATTCTGAAGAATTCAAAAGAATTGAATAGGATGCTAAAGAATTCAAGAGACGTCTAAGGAATTATAAAAAATTCTAAAAAAATTTAAGAGAATTCTGATGGATTTAAGAGGATTTGAAATAATTCAAGAAAATTCAAACGATTTCGAAAGTATTCAGGAGAATTCTTAAGAAGTCTAAAAATAATGCAAGATAATTTTGAAGAATTAACGATAATTTAAGAGAAGTATGAAGAATTCGAGAGAATTCATTAGAATGCTGAAGAGTTCAAGAGAATCCTGAAGAATTCAAAAAAATTCTCAAGAAGTCAAAAGAATTCTAAAGAATTCAAGAGAAGTCTATAGAATTGAAAAAAAAAATTTTAATTCTAATAAATTCAAAAAAATTTGAGATAATTCAAGAAAATTTGAACGTATTCAAGAAAATTTTACAGAATTCAAGAGAATTCTGGAAAATTTAAGAGAATTTGGAAGTATTGAAGAGAATTCTGAAGAAGTCAAAGAATCCTGAAGAAACTCGCTGATCAGACTAATAAATACGTAAACTAAATTGTATTGAAGAAAAACTTTGAAGAAAGTCCTTACAAATCTCATTTATTAAAAAATATGTTTCAGAAGTCGTCAACTCTTGCAAATATTTGTTTAAGATAAATTTTTGTAATATTGATGATTTTATCGATAAATAAACTTTATTCGATCCTATTCTGTTCTATTGTATTTTATATGTATATTATTTCATTTTAATCTTCTGAATTTTATTCTATAGATTCAAGCGCTCGAAATATATTTCCAGTAGTGCTCATAAAACGATTTTTTTACCACGCAGCTTGCAACGTATAACAAAAAAAATCGATCCCCTTAAAAAGTACCGAACTAAGCCAGGGCTTAGTTTGTCTATAAAGGATCATTCGTAGGGTTGCATAGAAAAAAAATGTGTCACGTTTACCCCATTTACGACATTGGTGTCGGTTAACTCTAGAGTGTAGATATTGAAGGGATGCCCATGTGGAGATTTCGATCGAATTTTACACCCCTTTTTTTCATTCAACCAAAAATAACTTCACAATCAAGTGAATCATTTCTAATAAATTACAAATTTTTATTTGTACAAAAAATATTTTTTTTAAAGAATAAATTCCTTGGAATCAATAGCAATTTCTTCGTATCAAATCATTTTTTTTCTGAATGCAAAAATGATTTTTTCGAATGAGACTCTATTATGATTAAGAAAAATTGAATATTTCGGGATCGGTTTTTTGTCCCTAAAAAATTTTTTTTTTTCACGACCCTATCCTCTTGTTCTCTTATCTAAAAATGCCCACACTCTCAATAATTGCGACCAATCTCTTTTCCCTACTCAGTCCTCACAGCATCCCCTTAAAAAATTATACGGAGAAAGACAAACCCCAGGACTTTATCTTTGAAAAAATTCTAATTAATCACAACGTAATCTCCCACTATAAATTCCACACACGCTACTTGACCTAAAAATAGAATCGAGGCATTCTACCCTCCATTTGCTTGTTTTTTTCGTCTTGGGGTAAAATGCAGGCAGTAAATACCGTGACCGCAACGAAATGTTTCCCGAGTGGTGGTTAGCATTTCCCATACAAAAAAACCATATAATCCGCCTCATGCTCTCACATCACACAAACCTTTATTGTCAAATCAAGAATTTCAAACTGGACAATTTTTTTCAATAGGCTTCCAATTTTTCCTTTAACATTTTTAACAATCAATTAATGTATAGAATTCCTGAAAATAAAACAAGAATGCAACTATCAAATTCGGAAAACCACCACAAAATGCTTCTAATGTAATTTTCAGAAAACAAAAAAATGTTGTTTCTTTGGACAAAAATAAAAAAGAGGGAAGAAAAATAGGAAGGTAACCAGCCAAATCCTCTTCCTTCTCTTTTTTATTTCTGTCGTCTTTTTTATTTTTATTATTATCAAATCAAAATGTGAGAGCATTTGTAATATTTACCAACGTTTTGGTGATCATATAGCATCCTTTTTAATCACCCCATCATATTGTTATTTGATAATAATAAAAATAAAAAAGACGAAAGAAATAAAGAAAAGAAGGAAAAGGATTTTGTTGGTTGCCTTCTCATTTTTCTTTCCTCTTTTTTATTTTTGTCCAAAGGAACAAACTTTTTTTGTTTTTAGGAATTGCAGTAGGAGTATTTTGTGGTGGTTGTCCAAATTTAATCGTTGAATTCTTGTTTTATTTACAGGAATCCTATACATATAAACATGTAAAATAAAATTGTGCTATTTGGTCCAAAGCTCAAGTGTTTTGTCGAAAATTTGAAATAATGCCAAAGAATTCCAAAGAATTCTGAAAAATTCGAAACAATCTAAACAATTCTGAATAACTCAAAATAGTTCCACAGGATTGTGAAGAATTCAACAAAATTTCGAAAAAGTCATATGAATTTAAAAATGATTCCTAACAATTAAGATAATTCGGAATAATTCTAAAAATTCATGAGAATTGCTAAGAATTGAATATAATTCTGAAGGATTCTAAACAATTCAAGAGAATTTTAAGTGATTCAAGAAAATTTTTAAGAATTCGGGAAATTCATATAGAATTTAAGAGGATTTTGATTCATTTTAGAGAGTTTTGAAAGAGATAGGAAAATGACAAGAAAAAAATTATATATATAATAAAAAATGCATCCTTCTTTGATGAACAGTCTACTATTAAAATTTTGTTTAGAAATCCTTTTGTTGTTGAAAATTGTTTTATTTGGTCCAAAATTCAAGTCTTTTTTGAAAATTTACGATTTTGTCAAGAATTCATCTATTTTGATAGAAAATTCCAGTTTTATGTTGAAAATTCATCTCCAAAATTTAAAAAATTTGTTTATAAGCCATCCTTTCTGTAGAAAAATCAGCTTCTATGTTGAAAATTGATCTCTAAAATTCAGCAATTAGGTAGAAAATTCAACTATTTGGTGGAAAATTGAACTATGTTAAAAAATAATTTTTTTAGTCAAAAATATATCCTTTTGTTGAAGATTTATCATTTTAGTGGAAAATTCATTACTTTTGTTGAAAATTAATTTTTTCAACTGTAAATTTAGCTATTTCATTATTAGATAAAATTTCATCAATTTCAATTGACAATTCAAATAACTGTCTCCTACTTTACGTTTTTTTTTTTTTTTTGTTTTGAAATTTCGAGTTTTTTTTTTTAATTCGTATTATTTGGTAGAAAACCAATTGAAAATTGAAAATTCAATTGAAGTTGAAATTGAAGTTGAAAATTGAACTATCTTGTTGAAAATTCGTTTTTTTTTTGTTGTTGAAAATTGAAGTATTCAACTGTAACTTTCCCATTTAAAAAAAAAAAAATTTTTTTTGAAAATTCAACTATTTGTTGTAGATATTTCACATATTTGTTTGGAACTTAAAATTTTTTTCTTGTCTTTTTTGTTAGGAAGCTAATTGTTTTCGTTGAAATTTTAAATATTTGGTTGAAAATGCATATATTTTGTTTAAACTTCCTCTCTTTCGCTAGAATATCTTTTTTTTAATTCAAAATGTAACTTTTTGGTTTATAATTTATCTTTATTAGTTAAAAATTGAAGTATTTTGAAGAATTTTTTTTTATTGAAATATCAACCATTACGTTTTTGATTAAAATATATTATTTTTACGTTAAAAATTCAACTCTTTAGTAAAAAGTTGAACGAATTTCCTAAAGCTTCATTTTTCTGGATCACGATTTATTATTTTAGTGGGAAATTAATTTCTTCGGTTGAAAATTGAACTTTTTTGTTTCAAATTCATTTTTTGTGTAAAAATTAATTTTTTCAACTGAAAATTTAACTGTTAAAAGTTGAGCAATTTAGTACAGAATTCAACTATTTGATAAAGAATTTGTCTGTTTTGTGAAAAATTCCTTTTGTTGAAAAAAAAATTATCGAAAATTCCAACATTCCATTTTTTAGTGAAAACTTATCTTTTTTATTTTAAAAATTAAACTAATTGGTGGAAAAGCTATGTAATTTGTTAGAAATTCTACTTTTTCGGTACAAAATAAATCTATATGGTTCAAAATTGAACCATTTTATTAAGTAAATTTTATTATCAAATTTGAAATTTTCTAAAACATTTTTCCTTGCCCCTAGGAAGTTGTAAATCTTCCAGAAGTGGGAGCCAAAAGACTTCTTTTGAGTTTTACTTTTTTGTTTAGTTGGCTTAAAATTATTTGTTTTAACTGGAAACTTTAATATTTCAGTTGAAGATTAATTAAAAATTTTAATATTTCGTTGCGAAATTTGTTTTTTATTAATCACTAATTTTCAACTAAAAATCGATCTATTCAATTTTTTATGCAAAATTTATTTTTTCTATATGAAACTTCATCCATTAGGTTGAAAATGTATCATTTTTAGAATGAGATTCAACTTTTTCGTTGAACTTTCAACTAGTTAGTTGAAAATTAAACTCCTTTGTTTGACATGCAATTTTTTTGTTGAAAATTTCACTTTTTTTCTTAATTCGCTTCTTTTGGATAAAAATGAACTTTTGAACTGAGAATGTATCTATTTCATTTTTGGCGAATATTCATTATTTTTAGTTAAAAATTCAATTACTTGTTTCAAAATTCACGTGTTTCGTTGAAAATTCGTTTTTTCCGTTGAAGATTAATTTTTTTAACTGAAAATTTAACTATTCCATGTTGAATTGAATTTTTTTTTTAATTCATCTTTTTTTCATTGAAAATAAAAATCTTTTGTGGTTGAAAATGAATTTACTTGGCTCCTTCCTTGACTCCTTTGTTAAAAATTGTGAAAATTTAACCATTTTTTTAAAGTTTGTTTTTATTTTTTTCCTGGAAATTAATGTTTTTAACGGACAATGTAACTATTTTATTATTGACTGAAAAGTCATTTATTTTGTTTTAGGCGAAGATTCGAGTTTTTGGTTGCAAACTCAACTAATTGAATGAATATTTGAATTCATTGTAAAAATTTCATTCTTTTTCTTTGAAGATTTTAGAAGATTTCAAAAATTTAGAAGATCTTGTTTCAAAATTTAATGATTTTGTTAATAATTCACTTTTTTTATACAAAATTAATTTTTCAACTGTGAATTTACCTATCACAATTGAAGATTCATCATTTTACTTGAAAATTCATATCTTTGTTAATTTTGTTGTTGTTTTAAAAGTCCACTATTATATTTTTGGTTGGGAATTCATCGTTTTTGGTGGAAATTCTTATTACTTATTCGAAAAAAAATGATTTTGTTGGAAATTCTACAATTTTGTTTGAAAGGAATCCTTTTTAGTTGAAAATTCTACTATTTTGTCGAAAATTCTTCTTTTTTGTTTAATAATTCAACTAGTTTTGTAGAAAAATCAACTATTTGGTTAACGATGTATTTTTCGAAAATTCTTTTTTTTTTTAACTATTCATGTTGAAGGTTTCTAAATCATTTTCAGTTTTCCCCAGAATATTGTAAATTTTCCAGAAGCGGGAGTCGAAACCAGTTAAATATGAAGAAAAGTTAAAAAAAAATTAATTCCTAGAGCCATAGAGATTTATAGCGTAAGACAGGAAAATTGTGTTTCTCTTCCATCCTGAAGTCCATAATTTTCTAAAACATTCATTGTTTCGAAATTATTGTTTTGTTCATGACTAACCTACGACTTTTAATAACAATTATAAAAATTGTCACTCGACTGATATAAATGAAGTTGTGAAAATTTGATTTTGTATCCGCAAAATGCGTTAATGATGTGATAATAATAATATTTACGATAAAATACAATGAATTAGAATAAAGAACAATAATACGCAAATTGTATTTACATTTTAAAAGTTTTTATAAATATTCACAAATAATTACAATTGTCACAGTGATTTACTTTATCGAAATTAATTATATGATTTAAGAAAATAAATTTCCACAAGGTGTTATAAATATTTTATCACTTTAGGGCGAAAAAGAACAAAAGTTTGAATTTTTGTATACTCTCTCGTAAAATATTAAAAATACAATGAAATACAATAAATGACAATAAAGTACAACAATGAGAATAGTGTTCTTTGTAATTACTCGCAAAAGCAGCAACAATTGAATTGTACCAAAAATTTTGACTTGTGAGCAGAATTATTTTAGCAATCACGCATCGTTTTCTAGAAAATTGTTTTACTCAAAAATTTAGAAAAAATGAAATATGAAGATGGCGAATATTGTCGAAATGTTGAAAACTCATGGCCCATTGTGATTTTTGCCAAGCACCCGCCAGCCCAATCCGAGCCTGTGGGGGTTGCTCAGGGGGTGGAGACAACGACACCGGGGATTCGACTTCGGTTGACTCGGTTTGTAATTTTTCTCGCTCGCTTGGCCGCGGAATGAAATTTCCCCGAAATATATTAATAATTATGTTAATGTCCGTAATAAGGGGTGGCTCCGTTGCCAGGACATAAGAATATCTCCTCAGATGCCGCCGCGGGGTCGAACCTAGGGGTGGTGGACCCACAGCCCACGGGGGGTGAAAGAGGGTGGACCTTGGCGTATTTTTATCAATATCTCGTCAGCTGCGCCTGCGCACCAATACTCAACATCCCTTCCAGCCCTCAACCCCTCACCCCTTCAACCCCTCCGAACCAACACGCATTTTAGCGTGCGCAGACTACTCACACGCAGAGGAGAGAAGCATATGTGTGGGTAAGAGGGTTCCTCATGTGGCTTCATGTGTCGCCCTAATGAGTGTATGTTCGCAAATGGCTGTGTGTGAGTGTAAGGACCCCCCAGGACAAAATGGAGACGGTTATACTGCCTGGCGAGATGCAAAGCGGGCTGCAAAGTGTATCCTTTTTTGAGGTCTCAGAGCCAGGTATTCGCTCATGCGAATGCAAAATCGCCAAAGCCTTCGGGATAATTGCTGCCGGGGGCTCTGAGACCGATTTCAGGATGCGCTTCTAAGTTTCGAAAATTTCCTTTTATAGCTAAACTGGCAACGACCCCATTCAGCCGAGGTGGAAAGGTTCCGCCGCGCCGATTTCAGTTTTTTGTGGCCGAGGGCCTTCAGAATAGAGAACTTCATTTGGGAGAATGTTTAAATGGTTTAATAAATTTTGGTTATGAGAAGTAACTAGTATCTTTGAACCAGAAAATTATATAATTTTATTCATATATGTATTACTCATATTACACATATTACACAGATTACACTTTTACTCATATTACACATATTACTTGACGCTATTTTCCGTCATTTTTGACTGACCCCTCGAAAAAAAGGTGAGAATCCTTTGAGGTCAAAATGCCAAGGGTAATCTCGGCATAAAAAACTGGATATCAGCAAGGATAAAATAAGAGATAATTAATTCTTCATTTTACATGTACCGATCTTCAACTTTTTTCTTTATAGCGAGATTATCACCAGCGTTTTTACCTGAAAGGTAAAAAGTAAAAAAAATGTAATCTGAGACTGAAGCTGACCCGGCTTCTATTTTTCAATACAAAAAATAAATGGAATTTCATATAAGCGTCAATTGAAAAATGAGTAAAAACTGATACTATTGCGAGAAATGTTTTAATAAAATTCCTATGACCTTTTTTTTTCTATGAAAATATTTATATACTCTGAAGAGTAATTTATATAGCATATTTACTTAATTAATTAGGTTCTTAACAAACTTTTTTTTTCACGTTCTTGGGTTTGAATTTGAACTGAATTAATAGAAATTTCGGAATTTAAATTCACGTTTATTTATAAGTATAATTATAATTAATCTATTATTTTCATTCAATTTATGATTTCAAATTTTGTGGTGGTCATCCAAATTTTGCCGTTAGATTCTTGTTCTATTTCCAGGAATTCTATGAATTGATAGAAAATAAGAATTAGAATTTAAAAAAAATATAAAAAAATAATAATAATATATAAAAAAAATAATAAAATAATAAAATAATATGATAATAATATAATATAAAAATAATATAAAATAATAATATAATAATAAAATAATATATAAATACAAATTTTTAAAATAAAAATTAGAATTAGAACTTGAATTAGAATTTTGTTTGTTTGAAATTTCTATAATTATATTTTTGGTTCTAAATTTATCTTGTTTATTTAAAAATTATAAAATCTAGTTGAAAATTGAATTATGTTGTTCCAAATGCAACTATTTTGTCAAAAAGGCATCTTTTGCGGCCCAAAATTAAACTACTTGGTTGAAAATTCAACTGCTTTGTTGAATTTTTTTTTATCGAAGGTTTATCTCTTTGGTTGAAAATTCAACTATTTTGTTGAAAACGCTTTTCTTATTTGGCTGAAAATTTATTTTTTACTGAAAATTGAACTACACCATTTTCGGTTGAAAATTTATCTCTCCCAGTGAAAAATTCAACTACTTGTTTGAAAATTCCTCTTTCTCAGTTAAAAATTTATGTATTTTGTTGACAGTTAACCTTTTTCCTAGAAGATTAATCTTCTTGGTTGAAAAATCAAATGTTTCTTCAAAAATTCAACTCTTTGCTTAAATCTTGAATTTTTTTCCTGAAAGTTCTTTTCTTGTTGATGAAAATTTATATTTCATATTTAAAATTTATCTTTTCTGGTTAAAAATTCATGTATTTTGTTGAAAGCTCGTTTCTTTGATAGAAAATTAATCTTTTGGTTGAAAATAATTTTTCGTTTTAGTGAAAAATTCAACTGGTTGGTTAGAAGTTAATCTATTTTGGTTGAGGATTCAACTATTTTATTAAATATTCGTCTTTTCTATCAGATTCAACTGTTTCTCATTTTAAACTTTAAGTAATTTTTCGTTGAAATAACAACTTTTACCCTCTAGTTGAAAATTTTACTTATTTATAAAAATTTGTTTTTCCTAATAAATTTTTTTCACTACAAAAAACTATTCCAAATTTGGTTGGAAATTGATATTTTGAATTGAAAATTCGTCTTTTCTCGTAGAAAATTAATCTCCTGGTTGGAATATTTATTTTTTCCGGTTAAAAATATCATTGTTTGTTTCAAAATTAATTTATTTTTGATGAAAATTCAACCATTTTATTGAAAATACAATTAATTTGATAAATTTAAAATTGAATTTGAAATAAAATTTGAAATTCGAATAAGTCAAATATCAAAGATTCCACTTCACTGTTTCATACATTTGCACCCCCAAAAAAAGAATTTTTATTTAAAAAATTGTAAGTTTTATGATTTTTTTGTTCCTTTTCTTCTGAAAAATCAACTACTTGGTTCAAAGTTAAAACACTTTGCAAAAAATACATATTTTTTTCGAAGATTCATAATTTTAGTTTAATATTCAAGTATTCAGTCGTAAATTATCTTTATTGTTAGAAATTCATTCCTTCGTGCTGAAAATTTACCTGCTTTATAGAAAATTCGTTTTGTTTTAAATTAGAAATTAAACAATTTGATATAAAATTAAACTATCTATTTGAAAATTGACTTTTTCGTTAAAAATTCATAATTTCAGTTGAAACTCAACTAATTTTGTAGAAAATTTAATCATTTGGTTGAAAACAAATCTATTTATTTTAAAATTTTAATATTTGTTTAGAAAATTATTCTTTTTTGTTAATATTTTTCCATCTAAAAACTTAGCTATTCCATTTTTGGTAAGAAAATTTCCTTTTCATGTTGAAAATTCAAATTTTTGGTAGAAAGTGCATACCTTTTGTTAGAAAATTGTCTATTAAGTAGGACATTTTTCCTGGTTTTTTTAGAATTCCTCATTTCTGTTGAAAATTCTTTTTCCTTAATTAAATTCAATTGGTTGAGAATTTTCTTTTTTGCTGAAAATCAGTTTTTTCAATCTGAAAATTCAACAATTTCATTTTTTGGTGACATTTATTTTTTTTAATTTGAATTTGAACTATTCCGCTGGAAATTAATCTTCCTTGATTGTCTCAGTGCGACGATATGAAGTAAAATATTATCCTCACATATAAAAGATATAAAATTTTAGTCTTATCAAATTTTACTTGTGGGATATTTGAATATTCGTTACTACATATTTTTGTCAGTTTTATTTTCTTCGGCAATTTGAAGTTTAGGAAATTTTATAATAAATTGATCTTTTCGAACTCTTTCAAAATTACGGATTTTTATTTCTCGGCATAATTGACTCGTCCTGTTATGCTAAAAAATTTAGCTTATTTGCAAACATAAAAGCTATGAATGATTCAAAATTGAATTGATATTTGAAAAAATATATTTTTTATCACAAAAAAAAACTTTTAATGAATAGATATTTAGGCAAGGGCACATCTCACAGGATATCTTCCTAAAATTATTATAAATCTAAAAAAATAAAACATAAAACAAGAAGATACAATTTTTTTTCAATTTCAATTGATTTTTTCATAATTTACTTAAATATTCAGGTAGCCCTAAGTTCATGAAAAAAAATACATGTCTTGTGTTTTGCCTTTTCTTTGGAAAATTTCTTAAATTGGCTGGCATATCTCGGTCATTTTTAGATAATATAAGTTTTATGTTTCAATGCTAATGGTAACGTTCTTCAAAAAATAGTATCTCTCACGTATGTATTTTCAATTTTTTAAATTTACTATCAATTTTGAAAAATCTACATCGTGCTTTATATACGTTTGTCTATAAGTCTTGTATTTATTTTTATGATCAAATTCGAATTGTAATTTTTTTCTTGTGACATCGTATTTGAGACATCCTACGAAATTTCGAAAGATTAAAAAGTAATTTAATTTCTTAATTCGATGACTAAACACACTAGAGGTAAAAAAATGTATTGGTAGTTCAAATATACAGTAATGTCCCATTACATTAAATCTCGGAAAACTAAATTTTTCGGAATCATGAGTATTTATTTGGTATTTGATAAATTCTCATCAACCTTCAATGTATTTTCAACGTTTTTTAGGGCAAAAAAACTAAATTAAACTTGGAAAAAGGGTTGAAATAGAAAACACCTTCCTTTTATTAATATAATTACTTGTAGGCTTGAACAGGCTCAAAATCATGTTCACCTAAGTGACAATCATCTCGACATAAAACATAAATATAATGAAAATAATATAAATCTATCCTAAATTTACTATAAGCACTGTAAAAAACGTCCATTTAAAACTTCCAATATTGAAAGTTAATTTCTAATACGTTTCATTATAGTTTTTAAATGCAAATTGTGTTCTAATGTTGCCTTTCATGTATTGCAATTTTACATTACGCTTCTATTGTAGAAGTATTGCAGACTCTCTACCATTTTTAACAGTGCTTGTTTATTGATTTGATTTATAAGAAAATGATCGTTTTTTCTGATTTTGCCTAATCCTCACAAATTATTTTGGATCATTAAGATTGCCAAAGGTTTACTAATAGATCAATCAGGAACACAGAGAAATTTCCCCTTGTGACAGAAGAATGCTTTTTGACACGAATAGAATTTCCTCCTCAAACTGAAGGTTCAAAAGAAATTCAATTTGTCTCCCAAAGAATCTTTTTGCAGCAAACATTATCCTTTTGAGACAAACTTCACCTAATCTTGCAGCCAAATAATTCTGTTTGTGTGAAAAAGATATTCAATTGGTTCATAACAAAGCAAGCAAGAGGATGATGATTTTGTTTCAAGACAACTTTTTTTCAGAGTGGGATTGAAATATAACATATAGATGAAATTCTTTTCAAGAAAACCCAGCTTGAAGTAAAAGTTGCATTCACAAAAAATAAGTTTTAGGATAGTTTAGCATTTCTCTCATTTATTTGATTACTATGGTAATAATAAATTCAGTTGGAACTATTCGTTATGTAACAATAACGATTAGTTCCTTTCTGAAAGTAACTTATCCATCACTGATAAATTCAGAGGAATACATTTTATTACATGAAAAGAGATTGAGCTGTCTAATAATCTTTATCAGAAGTTATAGCTGACTTGCTCATGTTATGAAGAAATGTTGCGACTCTGTTGGGGAGATTATTAGGCAATATGTGCGCTAAAAAGAGAGGAGGTTTTCGGCGAAATCTTAAAGCTTCTTTGACTTTTTGTACTTATAGTAGAAATTTAATATGAATTATTTGCTTTTCTAAATTCATGAAGTTATTCACTATCCAGAGGAAAAGCTTTCTTGAAACGAAAGCATCATCATCTTGCCTGTTTTGTTTTGAACTACGTGAAAATATTTTTTACACAAAGAAAATTATTTGGTTGTTAGTTTGGGTCATGTCTGTCGAAAAAGGATGTTTACTACAAAAATATTTTTTCTGAAGCAAACAAAAGTCCTCTTAACCTTTAATTTGAGGAGATTGAATTGATTGAGAAGATTTAATGTGTGTCAATATTCAGTTTCGGAATTCACTATTCAGAGATTGATACAGATATTGATTCAGCTATGAAAAGGATTTAGTATTGAGTCGAATCATCTCTGCAATATCATTTTTGGCAACAAAATAAAGAATATCAAAAAACCGGAAAAGGCTTCAACAAATTTATTAATTTAAATTCAACTACGAATTTCTTTGGAATCAAAAAACCAAGTAGCCAACATTTAAAGTTGGACAACATACTCTGGACAACATAATATAAGAAGAGAGGAAAGGAACAATAAACATTGTCCTGTCCTTCTTATTTTATTTTTGGTTTTCTGTGATAAATGAAGACATTTAAGAATTCCTTGTTCAAATTTGATTGTTGGATTCTTAGTTTTTTTGACATTAAATAATTTTGTAGTTATATTTAATTTTTGTTTGATGCCGTTTTTAAAATTGTTCTACAGTGAAATGTGATGTGTCTTGATCAACTGAAAAGGACAAGGGTTCGTTTTAGTTGCAAATTAATTATAAATCAAAATCGATGTCTAACCTCATAAAAAAATTGAATTTTTAATTCATTATAAGTATAATTATTTGTAACAAAAATAATTTTCTACTTAACAAAGCTAACTGTATTGTACTGTATTGTATTGTATTTATTTATGAACTGTTTAGTATGCAAAACCAAACTTAGAGACTTGATATTGAATCCGAATTGGCTACTCCCTAATTTGATTCTTTTATATAAAATAATATTGCTATGAATGTTTTTTTGTTTTTTGTTTAAAGGATCTGCTGGGAACTAAATTACAAATTTTCACTTATATTTAAGAATAAATAAGAATATACAGCAGTATTTTCTCACCATAAGGAAAAAAATGAGGGAATAGCGTTTGCAAAATTCAAAAATCCAATTATCCAGATTTCCTATGGGCACCCTAATATAGCACATAGGTAAATAGAGCGTTTTATGAATCATGAGTTTTTTTAATTCAGCTTAGTATCTACAAAAAATTTAATGAATGGAACTACAAAATCTAGCCCATGGGGTTGTTCAGTGTTCAGGCGGCGCTTTTTTTAGATTCTAAATTTGTACACCAAAGGCACCCCAAATGTTATTTAAATAATTGAAAGTAATATATAACGCCTTTGTTGATTTATACCTTTTACAAAGATTCTATTCTGAATGAAAAAATTATTTGCGCTTTATTATTGTGGACTAAAGTTCAAAATTTTTTTATTAACAACCGAATATATGTTTCAATTTAATTATTTTTCAATTAAATTTAATAAAAATCGAGGTTCGTAATTTTTTTCAATCATTTTCCTTGAAGCAAGAACCCTTTTTGAGGCATAGCGACAAGATGGTGGTTTGGCGTTAAAGCTAAATCTACCCCTGAATCTACATACAGAATGTTATTTTTAAGTCTGAGATATTAATTTATTTAATTATTAGGCTATTCATTAAAATTAATAAGAGCAATAAAATAACGTTTTCGATTTATACCTATAGAATTATTTTTTGTTTTCGACTATTTTTCCATTTAATTTTAATGAGTCGGCATGTGTTATTTAGGATGAATTTTTTAAGACTTATTTTGTCGCGAAGGTCAGAGCATTCTTTTGAAGTTGAAAATAAATTTTTTCAATGAGGCAACTGTTTTTTATTGATACAATAAATTGTTATATCGATATTAGCAAATAAAATTAGAGACGCAAACAATTATTGGAATTATGTATTTTTCATAAGTATTCATGAAAAAATTTTCCAACCTACAGCTTGCTAATAACAACAATAATATTTGAAAAGATTCATCTCCGTGAAACCAAAATTTTCAAACAATATTCCAACTTTACTGAAAAATAAGGAAAAATTACATTCCCACCCAAAACTTGTCGAAATTAAAAAATCTCCGACACAGAGAAATTTCTTGATTGAAAAAATTATGAATCCTTAAATAGTCAAAAGAAAATGAAAATTTGTATTTGTTCAGATTCAGGAACTTCATAATCCGGAACAGTTTCAATTTTTTGAATTTAAAATTGTAGGGAAATATTTTCTTGTCTTAATTTTTTTTCAGGAATATTATAGTGTCGAAGAGTTCATTTATTTATTAAAAAAATTTTATTTCATTTTATTCATCTTCTTCAACTTTTTTAGCCGGATAAAAAGCTCTTTCATCCCCCGATTAACTTCCAGCATCATTTCCGTCTCTAAATTACATAAACAAGATTGAAACTTTTAACCATAACTCTTGAAGTTTAAGGAGAGAATGATTTTAAAAAGGACTTTTCTCCATTGTCTCCTGCTTTATGCTAGACAATAAAAAAATCGGATTCCGAGCTCGGGAAAGTCGAAGCAGTAACGAAAGCGGAAACCTCATTATCCTAATTTTCTGGTGTAAGCGTTTTTTCTCCGAGGAGAGTTTCCCTCGGCTCGAATTCAGCTTCCGAGACACGACGAATATCACTCCGTTCTTAGCGATTCTACCGTTTATATTTTCTCTCACCCGAGATGATAGTTATTATTTTTATGCACAGTGGAAAATGCTTCTCGATCGAGAAATTGGAGGCTGAGAACTCCATGAAGAACTGAAAGTTCTTTGGCTTTGGCAGTTGTGGTGTTTAATAGGGTGGTCAAAAAATGCTTTCATTTGTCAACTTTAAACTTTTTCGATTTTTTTATATTTCATGATGAACAGTGAGATGTGAACCTTTTATAACATCTTTAGAACCACTTTAGCACGTTCTTAGTACTCTTTTAGCATGCTAAGGACTCCTTAGGAAACCATGCACACCAAGCACCTCGGGAACCCCTTTTACCACCTATTTAGAACCCGAAACACTACTTCAGTACCTCAAGGATCCCTTTAACATTTTCGGATCCTATTTAGGGCACCAGTTGATCCTTCCTTTAGCACCTTTGATACATTTTTAGAACAATAAGTACCGTGAGCAACCTTTACGCACATTAACAACCACTTTCGGCACATTTCAGCACCCAAAGTACAACTTTAACTCATCAAGAACCCGACTATCATGTTGAAAACCCCTTTACTGTCTTAAGAACCTCTTTATTACAATACGTATGATATTATTATATATATTACTATGATTCCTTTAGCAATTTATCAATTATCTCTTTAGCACACTAAGCACCTCAAGCAAATATTTTTCACACTGAGCACCTTCAGCATCCATTCTTGCTGAAGGCACCCATTGAAACTTTCGGCTTTTTCTTAGTATTTTTATTTTTATTTGGTACACTAAACAGCTAATCACCAATTTTAGAACTTAAGGCATTCCTTCAGCAAACTAATCAACTCTTTAGCACATTAAGCACGTGAAGTACCTACTTAGCACCCACTTAGCACCAATTTAGCACTTCAGTCACGCTTCTTATAATACTTTTTTAAATTATACTTTATCAACATACTTTTATTAATATTCTTACGATACTTAAGTGAATCTTAAGATACTAAAGGTGTTTTGAAGGGTTAAGAGGCTTCTTAAGGTGCTCAATGTGTGCTTGTATTGCTTAAGATTCAAACGTGGAGCATGGTGTGCTAAAGAGAAACCTAGGATTCTAAAGAGGTTCTCAAGGTACATAAGGTGTTCTTAAAATGGTGAAGATGTTCTCAAGGTACTGATGGGGTCTTAGAGTTGCTTAGGCGTTGATTGGGTTGCTTAGTAGCTGCTAAGGATGTTTTTCAGATGGATTATTATGATTTTTCAGTTGACAGGGGATTTCTAAGTGGTTCCTAATGTGCTGAGAGGTACATTGGGGTACCTAATTGTTCCTGAAGGAGTGTGTAGAATGCTAAAAGTATGCTCAAGGTGCTAAAGAAATGTTTCTTAAGATGCTCAATATGTGCTTTAGTTTGTTCCAGCATGGTATGCTGAAGGAATACCTAGGATGCTAGGGTCTCGATTGCTGAATGGCTACTGAAGATGTTTCTCGGGTAGATCCTCAAGATGCTTAAGATGACAGAGGATTCTTAAGAGGTTCTTAATGTGCTGAGGGGATAATTCGAGTACTTAATTGTTCCTGATGGGGTGTGTTGAATGTTTAAGGTATGCTCAAGGTACTGAAGAAGTGGTTCTCAAGATGCTCAATATGTGCTTTGGTTGCTTAAGGCTCAAACGTGTAGCACGGTATGCTAAAGGAATACCTGGGATACTAAAGGTGTTCTTAAGGTACATGAGGTGTTCTTGAAGTTCTGAAAAGGTTCTTAAGGTACTGATGGGGTCCTAAAGCTGCTTAGGCGTTGCTTAGGCTGCTTAGTAACTGCTAGGGATGTATCCCGGGTGGGTTCTTATGACTTTTAAGATGACAGGGGATTCTTGAGAGTTTCTTAAGGATAAATTATTGATGAAGCATTAATTTCTCAATTCTTGAGGATTCTTAATGTTCTAAGGGGGTCATTCGAGAGATAAATTGTTCCTAACGAGGTATGTGGAATGTCGAAGGTGTGCTTCAGATACTAAAAAAGTGCTTGTTGTTGTAGTGGCTTCTTATAGTGTTACAGGGGTTCTTAAGGTACAGAAGGTGTTTTCAGGTGGAAAAAGGGGCTTGTAAGGTGGGTGGAGGAGTCCGAAAAGTTTCCTAATGTGCTTAATGGTCATGGCGGTGCTGAATTGGTTCTTAAGGGTTTTGTAGGATGCCAAAGGTGTGCTCAAGATACAAAAACATTTCTGGTGTCCTCAAGGCTTCTTAGGGTTCAAAAAGGGTTCTTAAGCTATGGAAGGTGTGTTTAAAGCACTGAAGGTGTTTTCAAAAGTCTTACGGGGTTTCTGAAGTGCTCAAGAAGTTCCTAAGGTGCTGTAGGTGTGTTTCAGGTGATTAGGAGGTCACTGGGATGCTAAAGAAGTACTGCTGGTGATAAATTGCCTTCTAAGATGCTAAAGAGGTTCTATAGATGCTAAAGAAGTTTTCAAGTCTTTGAAGGGGATCTTGAAGTAGTGTTTTAAGTGATTTAGAGGTGATTGGAATACTAAAGACATTTCTTGTGCAGGAGTTCCAAGGTTCTGATGCGCCGCGTGAGGTAATAAATAGTTGCTAAAGATGTACTCGTATCTAGGACGTCAAGATGTGCTAGGGGTGCTAAAGGAGTATTACTTGTGGTGAAGGAGCTTTTAGGGTGCTAAATGGGCTCTCAGGATGCTCAAACGATTCTTAAGATTATCAAGCCGTTTTTAAGGGAAAATACAGAATATGTTCTCAAGTTGCATAAATTGACCTTAAGGTGCTAAAGGAGTTATTGAGGTGCTGAAAGGGCGGCTAGGCTGTAAAGGTGACAAAGTTGCATGAAGAATGCATGGGATGCCAGAGGGTTTTGTAGGATCCTAAAGGGATTCTTGATTAATGGGTTCTCAATGTGCTGAAGGGGTTCTCAAAGCACAGAATGTGTTCTCAAGGTGTTGAAAGCATGCTTGAGGTGCTAAGATGCTAACAGGATGATGAAGGGGTGAAAGGGGTGGAAGGGGTGCATGAAGTGCTAAATAGGCGAAGGGGGTTCTGAGGAGATACGTTTGTCTCGGGTGTTTTTGAACGCGAAATAACCCTCCCCCATTACACCTTAGCTTCGTATATAAGAGATTATTTTTCTTTTCCTTCCAAGAGAGCCTCAGCAGCCAGCCAGAAAGTCTGCTTGGAGGGTGGCAAAAGAAGACAGGCTGGGCTGCGCTGGGGTGGGGTGGGGTGGGTGAGAGTTTTGAGAAATTACGGAAAATTAGCCGCGCGACGTCTTCGCTTCGTTATCTGACTCAGCTTAAAGTGCGAGAAAAACGTCGAGTCTTGGAAAAAAAGAAAAGAAATGAATGGAAGGGAAAAAGAAAGGAGACCTGACAAACGAGTTTGCGACTCGTTTGCGAGCATTTTAATCTTACAGGTGGATGGAGGGATGAAGAGAGAAATAACTTTTTGTTCCACCAACAGTAACCATCGTGGTAGTCACGCCATTTTTTTCAAACCTGCCATCCCATACATACATACATAGGTGTCTCCTCTACTTAGGTGCACTTGTTCCATTCCATTATTTTCACTCTATTTTTTACTCTTTTCTTTAGAGCACCAACACTCCACTTTTTTTCATGCACATTCGACATTCACTTTTTTGACAATTAGCACACACAGAAACACGTTACAACATTTAAATTTCATTTTATTTATTTCCATTTTTATTTAGTTTGTTTTAATTTTTTTTAATTTATCTTCATTTGAACATTTGAAAAATTAATACACCTGATGTTGAGTATTTAACTGTAGGGTAAATTTAATAATGGGAGGAATTTTATTTGAGAAAAAAATAAATGGGTGGATAATAAGAATTTTATGTTGAAGCATAATTTGTATATTTTATCAAATTAAATTATTTAAAATTGAATATTGAGCATTACCATTATACTTATTTCTTATTTTCACTTCTTTCATTAACTTTATTCACTTTTTTCAAAAGACGTTTTTGTTTTAAAAACAATTTTCATTTGAGTGAAATAAAAAATAATAAAAACATATTTCTTGAAAAATCATCTATTAGTTTTTGCGTTGTTTTCAAAATATTTATTGCGAAAATAATTTTTCTTTTAAGCTTTGAAGGATTAAAATGCTTGTAAATTGAACTTTTGAGCTTTCTATTTATCTTGTAAAATGTTTGTAATGTCTCACTAATAATTAACAAAAAATCATAGCACTTCTATTTTCATGACAGAGGACCATATTTTACTATATTTTTATCGAAAAGTATTAACTTTCATTAAAAATTGGGACTCAAAATCAGATAGGTAAAATCTTGTTATTATTATTACCATTATTAATTCACTGCACTTTTTTCATGCACATTCTTCATTCACTTTTTCGCAAATTAAATACACAAAAAAACATCTCACATTTATATTTGAAAATTGTAGTTTTGTAAAATTTATTATTATTTAATATGTGTTATTTCAAATTAATTTAATTTTTTATTTGAACATTCGAAGATTTAAAAGTCCTGATATTGATTATTTAACAGAAAGGTAAATTAAAAGGTGGGAGCAACATTAGTTGAGAGAAATTGAATTTAAATTAATTGAAATTATTCTTGATTTAAGTGTATTGGAATTATTTCAAATTTTAATGAGTTTCAATTAGTTTGAAGTTTAATGATTTTAAATAAGTTTCAATCTGAATTAATTGAAATTAAAAGTCTTTTACGAGCCAACTCTTTCATTAAAAATTAAAGTTGAAATCGGAGAGGTTCTGATCTTATTTTTCCTTATAATCATTATTATTATTATTAATTATTCAAGATTACAATTATTACTCCACTGCACTGTTTCTGTGAACATTACTCATTCACTTTTTCGAAAATTAAAAACACAAAAACACATTTAATATAGAAATTTGATATAAATCAATTATATTTAATTCAATAAAAAGTTGAATTGAATTTGATAATTTAAAGATCCAATACTCCTGATTATTCAAGATTACAATTATTACTCCACTACACTTTTTCCATTAATATTACTCATTCACTTTTTCAAAAATTAAAAACACAAAAACACTTTAAATATTGAAATTTAATATAAATTAATCCTATCCAATTTAATAAAAAGTTCAATTAAATTTAAACATTTAAAGATCCGATACTCCTGACATTGATTATTTACCTGAAAGGTAAATTTGAAAATGGGAGAAACTTAACTTGGGGAGAAGAAATTGGTGACAAGAACAATTTTATTATAATTTTCAATTTTTATCTCATATTTAAATAAATAAAATTGTTTTAATATTGATTAATTTAAATTTTTTTTAAATAACAAGTTTTTTCCAGGAGCCAATTTTTTTCAGGAGCCAATTTTTTATTAAAAATCGGGACTCGAAGAGATTCGTTGAACTTGTGATTTGTTTAAAAATTCGTTGTTTTCGTTGCACTTTTTATAACAAAAGAGAGAAGAGATAGAAATTTCTCGAGAAGGCAGACCGCATCGAGTTGGGCCAGGTGAGTGACTGGCTGACTGAAAAATTTTTCGCGTTCCTCGATCCCTGGGTACAGATGCTGGCCTATAAAAAAACTCTACCCCACGAGCGTGAGGGTCCCATTATAAAAAACCTTCCCCCCTGGAAAACCCCTTGTATAAAAACCGAAGGGGGTCACTTAGCGCTAGCGAAGGTTTCGATGCACTCCCAGCAGGAACTTCGAAACAAGCTATACCTGCACTAAAAATATATGTACCTAGTCAAACTAGACAAAAATTATTTTCCCGATATTTTACCATTTTTATCATATTATTCATTGTCAGATGCTACAAATATTTTATTATCGACTTGAATGTAAATTTATCTTAAATTTTTGAATAAGGTGAATGTCAATCACAATGAAAATATAGAAAAAAGTTTAATAATTTTTTATTGTAAACTATTTTTGTTATAAACAAAGTCTTACTGATAAATAACCAATTTTTATCATTCATTCACGAAAATAATTGTTGGCGTCTAATATGTATTGAAATAAATTCTAGAACTTATTGAACTCAAGATAATTGCTTATGCTTAATATTTACTTTTGTTATGAATAATTCATGTTGGCGAAGAGGAGTCTTATTTTATATTATACTCACGGATATTAAAAAAATTTTTAATTATTTATATTATGTTCTTGATTGAAATTAAATATTTATGCCATAAAATATTAATTCAATGAAAATGGGACAACGATGAGTAAGCATTTTTTGTTCAATTTATAAGATTTTTGTTTAGTTATTTGATTTTTTTATTAATTTCAAGCTCCTCACGAACAACATTTTTTTATGATAAATTTTTCCTCTAAAAGATTCAATTGCAAATATTTAAAAATGAAGAATTTTCCATTTCTTAATTTTTCCCCTTTTTAACATACATTATTTTAAAGATAAATATTTCAAATTATTAAATCTTCAACATAAAATATTTGAAATTGAAGTATTTTCCATTGTAAATCTCCGAAATTGAAAAACATATTCCAAAAAAAAATTATTTTATCATACATAATTTTGATGATGAATATTCCAAATTATCGAATCTTCAATATCAAATATTTAAAATTCAAGAATATTTAGTTTTAAATCTTAAAAATTGAAAAACATATTCAAAAAAAAATTTTTCAACTCACATAATTTTAATGATACATATTTTAAATTATTGAATCTACAAAATAAATTGATCAAATTGAAGAATTTTCCATTGTAAATCTTCAGAATTGAAAAACGTATTCAAAAAAAAATTTACAACTTAAATTATTTTGAAGATAAATATTCCAAATTATTGAATATTCTGAAGATGAATATACTAAGTTCTTAAATCTTCAATAGAAAAATTTAAAATTGAAGAATTTTCAATTTTTTAACTTTTAACTTATATCATGTTTAAAATAAATATTCCAAATTATTGAATCTTCAAAATTAAATTTTTGAAATTCAAGCAAAAAATTTAAATAACATCATTTCATAGATAAATATTCCAAACTATCAAATCTTCAATATCAGATATTTAAAATAGAAATATTTTTCATTCTAAATCTTCAGAACTGAAAAACATATTCCAAAAACAATTTTAAACTTACATCATTTTTAGAATAAATATTAAAAATAATTAAATCTTTCATGTATGAAATACTAATTTAATATTTTAGAGATAAATATACTAAATTATTGAATCTTCAATAACAAATATTTAAAATTGAAGAATTTTCAATTTTTTAATTTTTTGACTTTGTAACTGATATCATTTCATAAGATATTTGAAATTGAAAAATTTTTCATTGTGAATCTTCAAAATGGAAAAACGTATTCAAACAACAATTTGTCAATTACATCATTTCTAAGATAAATATTCCAAATTATTGAATCTCCAGTATTTAATATTTGAAATTGAAATATTTTTCTTTCTAAAGTTTCAGAATTAAAAAATGAAAAAGCTTTTTGACTTACACCATTTGAAAGATAAATATACTAAATTTTTGAATCTTCAATATAAAAATTTAAAATTGAAGAATTTTCCATTTTTCAATGTTTTCACTTTTGAACTTATATGATTATAAAAATAAATATTCCAAATTATTGAATGTTCAAAATAAAATTTTCGAAATTCCAGAATTTTTCATTGTAAATCTTCAAAATTGAAAAACATATTGAAAAAAAAATTTAACTTACATCATTTTGAAGATGCATATTCCGAATTATTGAATCTTCAATATTCAATATTTAAAATTGGAATATTTTTCATTCTAAATTTCCAGAATTGAAAAAAATATTTAGAAAAATTTAACTCACATCATTTTAGAGGTAAATATTTCAAATGATTAAATCTTCCATACATAAAATAATACTTTGATATTGTAAGAACAAATATACTAAATTATTGAATCTTCAATAGAAAATATTTAAAATTGAAGAATTTTCCATTTTCTAATTTTTTCACTTTTTAACTTACATTTTTTCAAAGATAAATATTCGAAATTATTGAATCTTCAATATAAAATATTTGAATTTGAAGAATTTTCAGTTTTAAATCTTCAAAATTGAGAAACATATTCAAAAAAAAAATTTCAACTCACATCATTTTCAAGACAAATATTCTAAATTATCGAATCTCCAATATAAAATAATCATAATTGAAAAATTTTTAATTATAAATCTTCAAAACTGAGAAACATATTTCAAGAAAAACTTCGTAATTTGCATAATTTTGAAGATAAATATTTCAAATTATTGAATTTTCAGCATACAATATTTGAAATTGAAGAATTTTTCATTGCAAATGTCCGAAATTAAAAAACATGTTACAAAAGAAAATTATTTTATCATACATAATTTTGAAGATGGATATTCCAAATTATCGAATCTTCAATATCAAATGCTTAGGATTAAAGAATTTTCTGTTTTAAATGTTCAAAATTCAAAAACATATTCGAACAAGAATTTCCAACGTAAATAATTTTAATGATAAATATTTCAAATTATTGAATCTTCAATATTTAATATTCAAAATTAAAATATTTTTCATTCTAAATCTTCAGAATCAACAAAATATTTAGAGAAAACTTTTTGACTTACATAATTTTTTAGATATATATTTCAAATCATTAAATCTTATTCTATAGAAAATAATACTGTAATATTTTGATGATAAATATACTAAATTATTGAATCTTCAATATAAAATATTTAAAATTTCCTATTTTTCAATTCTTTCACATTTTAACTTACATTATTCTAAAGATAAATATTTCAAATTATTGAATCTTCAACATCAAATTGTTCAAATTGAAGAATTTTCCATTGTAAATATTCTGAATTGAAAAACGTATTCCAAAAAAATGTTTAAACCTAAATTATTTTGAAGATAAATATTCCAAATTATTGAATCTTCAATATTTAATATTTAAAATTGAAATACTTTTCTTTGCGAATCTTCAAATTTGAAAAGCATAATAAAAAAAACGTTTCAAATCACCTGATTTTAAAAATAAATATTTCGAATAATTGAATTTTTCATATATAAAATAACACATTAATATTTTAAAGATGAATATACTAAATTCTTAAATCTTCAATAGAAAAATTTAAAATTGAAGAATTTTCAATTTTTTTACTTTTTAACTTATATCATTTTGAAAATAAATATTCGAAATTATTGAATCTTCAAAATAAAATTTTTGAAATTCAAGAATTTTTCATTGTAAATCTTCAAAGTTGAAAAACATATTCAAAAAAAAAAATTTAACTTGCATCATTTTGAACATGCATATTCCAAATCATTGAATCTTCAATAATTTATATTTAAAATTCGAATATTCTTAATTTTAAATCTCCAGAATTGAAAAAAATATTTAGAAAAAAAATTGTGTAACTTACATCATTTTAGAGGTAAATATTTCAAATGATTAAATCTTCCATATATAAAATGATACTTTAACATTGTAAAGATAAATATACTAAATTATTGAATCTTCAATATAAAATATTTGAAAGTGAAGAATTTTTAGTTTTAAATCTTCAAAATTGAGAAACATTTTCCAAAAACAACTTTGTAACTCACATAATTTTAAAGATAAATATTTCAAATTATTGAATCTTCAGCATACAATATTTGAAATTGAAGAAAATTTTCCATTGTAAATCTGCAAAATTGAAAAACATGTTAGAAAAAAAATCTAGCTTGCGTCATTTTAGAGATAAATTTTTCAAATTATTGAATCTTCAAAATTCGAACTTGGATTATTTAAATTATATTTCGATTATATTATATTATTTAAAGTTGAAGAATTTTTAATCACGAATAGTCAAAAGCTCAAAAATAACAAAAATAGTAATATATCATTCTTCTCAATTACTAATTCATTCTTCTCACAGTTTATAATAATAGTTTGAATTTGTTGAAATCTTGGTATTGAAAGAAAGGATGTATAAAACTATTTTTTCTGAAATTTTACAATAATATCAAATATCATTTGATATAAATATATTATTTTGTAAACATTGGAATATATAATTTTTTTCAATACTAATTTAGTTTTCTCACAGTTGGTAATTGTGGTTTGAGTTTTTCTTAAATGTATTGAAAAACAGGGACACATAATTTTTTGTAAATATGGTAATAATATTAAATATTATTTTACATAAATATAATATTTTCTAAAAATTTAAGACACAAGAAGCTTGTAGCACGCGCTGATTTTTTCCTATTATAAAGAATAGTCTTTCAAATTTTTTTAATGAAAACAGAATTTTCAATTGTTTATAATGTGATGAAAATATAAAGTAATGGAATATAATCAGTTTAACTATCTGGAGGATATGGAGATTAGAATCCTGATTGAATATCATGAATGAGATTACAATTCTTATGGAATATCAAGAATGAGATTAGAATTCCGGTGGAATATCATGGATTAGGAGATTAGAATTCTGATGGAATATAATGATATTATTTTGTAAAAAATTTTGGTGCAAGAAACCTTGTTGTAGCGCAGTTCACGCTTATTATTCTAGAGTATTTAAACATTATTTGATATAAACAGGTTTTTAATTGTCTTTAATTTGATAAAAATATGAAATAATGAAAAATACTCATTTCAAGTATCTGGACGGTATCGGTAGGGAGATTAGAATTCTGATGGAATATTACGGATGAGATTAGAATTCTCATGCAATATTATGGATGAGGAGATTAGAATTCTGATGAAAAAGTCTTATATTATTTTGGGAAAATTTCAAGTGCTGAAAAGTGAAAAGCTTGGTGTACGCGCAGCATGCACTGATTGTCCTGGAATATTCAAAAATCATTAGATATAAAAAGGGTTTCTATTTATCAATATTATAATTAAAATGTAAAATAATGACAAATAATAAAGTCAAGAACCTGGATGATGAAGAGATTAGACTTCTGATGCAAGATAATTATAATAAACATAACCATATTATTATTTTTAAATGGAAGAGGCAACAAAGCGTGTTGCGCAACTTTTAAACCACAATTTGTCATTGTTATTAATGCAATAAAAATCTGAGATAATAAAAAAAAATAATGTCAAGTGTCCGGAATGTGGGGAGATCGGAATTTTGATGAAGATTTTTGTGATTGCTTCATTTTGTTAGATAGTGGAGTTTAGAGGTTTAGAGGGCTCGTAGAGTCGGTCGTAATGGCTGGTGATTTTTTAGAGTGGAGATTACAAGACAGACACAAAGACTGGTCATTTTTGGCGGGATAAGGTTGTAATCCTATATGTGATACACTTTGATAGGAGAGGCGACTTTTTCCTGAATGGCTTTAGGAAAAAATGCGGAAAATCCCGTAATCCGGAATGGACAGGAATAACGAGTGTTTGATGACGGACCGCATAGAGATCGTGAAACCTCCCTGTACCTATAATTCCTGGGGGAAGCAACGTGAAAATAAAAAAAAAAAAAAAAAAAAAAAAAACGTTGTGGGGCACGCGCGCGCTCATCTGGATACCTTCCCTACCCAAGGATTAGGGACGGGTATAAACGATTGGCGTTTCGATATCCTACATTCATCAGCGTAATTTTTCAGATCTAGACAAAAATATTTTTCTACGTATCAAAATTAGTAAACATGACTTTTTAAACAATATCTTCGAAGATAATTAAAAATGGTATAATATCGTTTTTTTTAATTATAGTTTATACTGGATATTTTAGGGGTAAAAATACATTTGATATCAATATAATTAAATTTTACATCATTGTTTATTATTACTTGACATTTTCATGACATTATAAACAATTCAAAAAACTTGTCTTTATGATATTTAATATAATTGAATATGAAATTTTAATATAAATATGCTAATGTAATTATCATATTCAATATGAGAAAAATTAAATAAAGACATAATTTCAGAAAAAATAATTTAGGTATCATGCTATCTACTTTTTCAATGCTACGATTTAAACAAATTGAAAGTAGCATTAAAAACTTTGATAACTATATATATTTTCATCGAAAAAGAATAAAATATTAAATAAAAATTCAAATTTCCACATTCTTCAGATTCCTAACATTACTATTTTTCATTTCTTTATATTTTCATAACATTATAAACAAAACTCGTGTTCTTATTAATAAATTACTCAAAGTATTAAGTGTATGAAAAACTTCTTTCAAGATTTCTAGGAACATTTTTAATAATTTTTTATTTGGAGAATATATCTTTGAAGAAAATTGAAAAAGAGTTTAAAAAATTTCAAATGATTCCCTACAATTTGAACAACAAAATTCAAAAGATTTTAAAGTAAAATATTTGAATTTTTCAAGATTACAAAGTTTTGAAAAAAATTCGATTAAGTTCAAGAGATATTAAAAATTTTTGAAAAGGTACAAAAATTATTGAATTCCTTCAAAGATTTGTAAATAATTGAAACAAGATGTAAATTTTTGAGAATATTCAAATGAAATTTTCAAGTTTTTTTTAAGGATTCAAGAAGTTTTCAAGATGATGAACACATTTTTTTTAATTTCCTTGATAATTATTGAATGATTTTTAATTTTTTAAATTGGAAACTTTAGAAAAGTTTCTGACTTTCGCAGAATTGTTTTGAAATTTTAGAAAAAATTTGAATCATTAAAAAAATATTTAGAAGTTTTATAAGTTTCGGAAAGATTAAAAAACGATAAAAATTTTTTTTTAATTTCAAAAACTTGAAAACAAAATGTACATTTTCGATGATTCCGAATCTATTCAAGGATTTCGAAAGGTTTCAAGAAAATGAAATTTTTTTAAGATTCCTGGGATATTTCAAAATGCTTGTTTATTTCGAAAAATAGATTTATTAAGGAAATTGAAAGAATTTAAAAATGTTTCAAATGATGTTTAAAATTTTACCATGAAATTCAGGAGATTTTCAAGTAAAATTTTTGAATTTGTCAAGATTACAAAGTTTTGGAAAACATTCGAGTGCGTTTGAGAGATATTTAAAAATTTTGAGAAGCTTCGAAAATTGATTGAAATTTTTGAAGATTTGTAAATAATTTAAAAAATATGTAGATTTTTGGAAATATTCAAATAAAATTTCTAATTTTTTGAAGGATTCAAACATTTTTAAAGCTAATAAACACATTTTTTTATTTTTCCTAATAATTATTAAATGATTATTAATTTTGAAAATTTGAGATTTTAGGGAAGTTTTTACTTTCGCAGAATTGTTTTGAAATTGAAGGAAGAATTTGAATTATTAAAAAATATTCCAAAGGTTAATAAGTTTTGAAAAGATTCAAAATTGATTGAACATTTGAAAAAATTTTTAAAACTTGAAAACAAAATGTACATTTTTTATGATTCTGAATCTTTTCACGAATTTCGGAAGGTTTCAAGAAAATAATTTTTTTTTAAGATTCCTGGAAACTTTTTAAATGATTGTTTCTCTTGAGAAATAAATTTCTGAAGAAAATTGAAAAAAATTTAGAAACATTTAAAATTATTTTCTAAAAATTCAACATCAACATTCAAAAGCTTTAAAAATAAAAATTTTGATTTTATCAAGATTACAAAGTTTTGAAAAAAATTCGGTTAAGTTTAAGAGATATTTTGAAATTTTGAAAAGGTTTAACATTTCATAATATTTTTGAAGATTTTCAAATAATTAAAACAAGATGTAAGTTCCTTAAGATATCCGGATAAAATTATAAAGTTTCTCTAGGATTCAAAAAGTTTTCAAGATGATAAACAATTTTTTTTCAATTTCTCTTGATAATTCTAAAATTATTTTTTAATTTTGAAAACTTGAGACTTTAGGAAAGTTTTTTATTTTCGCAGAATAGTTTTGAAATTTTACGAAAAATTTGAATCGTTCAAAAAATATTTAGGAGGTTTTGTAAGTTTTTGAAAGATTCCATAATGATAAAAAATTGTTTTAAATTTCAAAAACTTAAAAACAAAATGGATGATTCCGAATCTTCTCAAGAATTTTAGAAGGTTTCAAGAAAATGAAATTTTTCTGAAGATTTTAAATGATTCTTTATTCAGAAAAATTAATTCTCAGAGAAAATGTCAGGATTTCGAATATTTTTGTATAATTCAGTGTCAGCTTAAAAAATGCTTGACATTTCATGTTTTTCTGAAAATTTAATCTGTTTTTTCTTAAAAATGCAACTGTTTGGTTGAAAATGAATTCGTTCTGTGTTGAAAATTTAACTATTTTGTCGAAAATTCTCCTTTTCTGACAGAAAATTGATCTTTCTGAATGAAAATTAATCTTATTGGATAGAGAATTCGACTAATTTATTAAAAGTGTACTTTTTTGTTGAAATTTTTATTTTTTATATTTTAAAAATAATTCTGCCGAAAGTTATGAATATAATAAAATTATTTTGTAGGTAATTCGGTCCTATTAAAAAATACATCTTTCTCCATATACGACCGCGAACAGCCGGTCGGCGCGGCGCAGCGTACATAAATTATCATGAAGTTCATTTAAATCCTAAATATTTTTCGAACTAAATGGAATTTTTCCAAAATGTAGGCTTCATTTTATGATTGCCATAACTTTCCTACAAACAAAAAGTTATTCGCAATTTGAATTTCGTATCAGAAATTAATGTTCCTCTCAAATGTAAAAACTACCCATGCGCTTCGCGTGTTATTTTTTGTACTGGTTTTTAAAACATTTCTGTTTTAAGCTTTTTTTATAATAATGGAAAAATTCAAGATATAATTTAGTCTTATTGGAAAAGAAGCTTTCTCCATATCTTTTCACGTATTTGCCTTCAACAGAGGAACTTATCCGGTTGGCGTGGTGTACATAAATTATCAGAAGGATCATATAAATCCTAAATATCTACTAAAGTGCCTGAAATTTTTCCTGAAATTATGTTGAAAGCCTCTAAAATAACAACATTCTTCTTAACAAATTTCTAGATTCTTTTTTGACACATTTCGAATGTCGACTGAAGTTCAACGTCATTTGCATGGTGTTTAGAATTCCTAAACTCTAATTTGAAGTTTGAATTTAAAAATTCGAAATCATTTGAGAAATAAATAAATATTCGAAAATTTTATGTAGCAATAAAAATTATTTTGCAGCTCAAATTAAAGAACTACCCGCGCACGTGGCATTTCCGCGTATTTACCCTCAAAGGAGGAACTTACCTGGTCGGGCGTGGTGTACATAAATTATCTAAAGGTTCATTTGAATCCTAAATATCTTTCAAACTAATTTTAATTTTTCCCTAAATTTGAGCTTGGATTTAAGTGTTTGAAAGCTTTTGAATAGACGAATAGTTATTTGGTATTTTTCATCAAAAATTATTTTTCTTTAAAATCTAAAAGCTACACCTTGATATACCTTGAACAAAGAAACTTAGCCAGTCGGCGCGGCGTTCATAAATTATGAAGATCATTTAAATCCTAAATATCATTTAAAGTGAACTTAATTTTTTCTAAAATTTAAGCTCATATTCAAGTATTTAAAAACATTTGTCAAATGAATATAGTTATTCGAAATTTATATTTTGTATTAAAAATTGTTTTCCCCTTCAAATACAGAAAAAAAATACGCCCACCTGGCGCCCTATTTTTGTTGCTATTTTGAACAATATTTCTGCTGGAACCTATTGATATATTAATAACAAATTTCATAGATAATTTGGTCCATTTGATATATTTTTCATATTTGGCCGCATATTTTCCTTCAACTTACCCGGTCGGCGTGGCGTGCATAAATTATCGACCGGATCATTTAAATCCAAAATATTTGCTACAAGCTATTAATACAAAGAAAAATTCAAGAAGTATTTCGTTCCTACTGAAAAATGCAGGTTTCTTTAATTTCCTGAAAAAATATAATAATTATTATTAAAAGTGTCTGCGTCGTGTACGTTATTATCAAGAGGATAAAAAATGTTAAGTATATAAATAATAAGTATTTTTTAAAATGACTGGAATTTTGTATGGAATTGAAGCTTGAATGGAAGTCTTTGAAAAATGTTCCATAAATACAAAGTTATTCAAATTTGTATTCTTCCATTTTGATGGGAATAAGAAAAAATTCTATTAGAAGCTAATAATATAATAATAAAAAAGTTTAGTGGATAATTTGGTCCATTTGGAAAAAGCTGCTTTTCTCCCATCTTGCCGCGTATTTATCTTCACTAACCAAACTTACCCGGTCAGTGCAATTAGAATTTCCTGAGAAAAATCAATGGTTCTTCATCTAATCAATTTATTTGAAAATTAGAAAATCAATCGGTCAAATATGAACTGCTTTGAAATCGAATTTTGGGCATGAAACATGTAATAACTCTAGAAACAATTAATGAATTAAAATTTCCTGAAAAAATCAATGGTTCTTTATTTAGTAAATTTATTTCGAATTCCAGGTAAAATAAGTGAAATAACTTTATAAATAATAAATGAATCAAAATTTCCTGAAAAGAAATTAATGGTTTTTCATCTGGTCAAGCTATTCAAAAATTATAAAATCAATCGGTCGAATATTGTAGTCTACAAGTCGACTGAACTTCTAAAAAAACGAATTTTTGGCCTTAAAAGTGAAATAACTCTCGAAATAATTGATGAATTAAAATTTCCTGAGAAAAATCAATCGGTCTTTATCTTGACTGTAGTTCGACTAAACAGCTAAAAATCGAATTTTTGACATAAAAAGCAAAATAAATCTAGAAATAATTAATTAATCAAAAGCAAAGAGTCTTTTTTGAGCAAACTTGGAACGATTTCATTTAAAATATTAATTTTCAGTTCTTCAGATTTCCAAATTCTTGAAAAAGACTCGGTAACATTTTTGGGCTTTTTCATTTGGCAGAATTTTAAAATTGTTTTGAAAAAATTTGAATGTTTCAAAGTTATGTACAGGAATTTTGAAAAAACTTCAGATAAGTCTTAAACTTCAAAAGATTACCAAAAATTTTTACTAAATGTGAATTTTTAGGGAATTCGAAAAAAATTTGGAGGGTTTTCCACAGTTTTGAAAAGTTTCGAGAAAATGAACAAGTTTTCTTGAGAATTTTATTTTCTTATTATTTTGAAGAATCAATTTTCAAAGAAACTTTGAAAAGGTTTATATGTCGAAAAAAAATTCTAAAATTTTAGGATAATTTTTTTAATTTTCAAGGATTTTTCAATATTTTAGGCCTAATTTCCAGTCAGCTAAGAAGATATTCAAGCATTTTAGGAGTTTTAAAAAGATTAAAAATTTTATAGTTTAAGAAGATTCCAAAAGTTTAGCAAACATTCTGGATACTTTTTCCATACATCTGGAATCTTCAAAGATATTTTTGAATTTTCTTTGAAACCTTAGAACATTTATATTTGCATAATCATAAAAAGAGAACCTTTTAATAGAGAACAATTTTTTTTCTTGAGTTATAATTTGCTTCAATATTTTTATCTTTTTTTGCTGTGAATCTTTTTTTGCTGAAAATGTATCTATTTTGTTGAAATTTCATCTTTCTGATTTTAAAATTCATCCCTTTAGGTAAAAACGTCACCTTTTTTGTTTCAAAATGCAACTACTTGGTTACATGTTAAACATTTATTTTCTCTTTGAATATTCAAGATTTTTGTGGAAAATACATCTTTTTGTATCAAACTGCAACTGTTTTGTTAATAATTGTTTTTTTTTTTTAAATGAATTTAACTCTGTTTGATTTAGTGTTAATTGAAATATCAACAATTACATTTTTTCGCAAATTCATATTGTTGGTTAAAAATTGAACTATTGGTATCAAGCAATCGTTTTTTTTTCAACATTAATTTTTTAACTGAAAAAACCACTCTTCCATTTTTGGCTGAAAATTGTTTTTTTTTGTTTTGTTTAATTAATTCGTTTATTTGGTTGAAAAATTACATTTTGTTGTTGAGAATTGATCTGTTTTTATTGATGATTAAAATATTATGTCGAAAATTTGTCCTTTTCAGATGAATTCAAATATTTTTGAATCAAAACTGGATTTAAAAAAAAAAAAATGAAATATTACAATTTCCGTTAAGAGTTCATCTCTTTGGTAGAAAATTCAACTATTTTGTTGAATAGTCATTTTATTCATTTTTTTGGGTTCAATATTGATTTTTTCAACTGAACTGATTTATCATTTTGATTAAATATATCTTTAGTTGAAAATTTAACGAGTTTGTTGAAAAATCGTCTTTTTGACAGAAAATTAGTTCTATCTCATTAGCTTATCAGCTTATCTGTTTTTTTTAGGATTCAACTATTTTGTTGAAAATGCGTCTTTCTGTTCGAATTCACTTTTTTCATATAAGATAATGAAAATTAATAAAATATCAAGTATTACATTTTTCTCTGAGAATTCATCTGTTTTAATTTTTAACTGAAAATTCATGTTTAGTTGAAAATGAACATTTTTGTGGAAATTTTGATTTAAAATATCTGAAATCATGAACAATATTTTTAAAATTTCTGAAGAATCTTAGAAAAATTATGTTTATAAGAACTTAAAAACAAATAAGCTTAAGAAATAAATAGTTATTGAACATTTTTATTTGAATATTGAATATTTCAAAAATTTTTCGACATATTTAGATTTCCAAAGATGAGCTTCCGAGAAAACTAGAAGCTTTTTTTAAGAATTTTAAAAGGTTTCAAGACAATAAAACGTTTTTTTGAAGGCTCCTGAAAAAAAGGCTCTATTTTCTCAGTAAATAATTATCCCTATTTTTGCGTATCATTTTTTATAAAATGTCCGGTAACGCTCAATATTAATTCGTCATACTATAAAATGAGAGGATATTTTAAAACGCTGAACAAGAAATCAGATTTCGACAATAGTCCTCTTTAATTCAAAAATATTTTTATTAATTCTGTATAAACATTTAAAAGTTTAAACATTTTTTTCCGAATTTTACCACAGTCGTTCAATAAAAGTTAAAAACCAAACGTTATTTCGCGAAAACAAGAATGTCTAATTTTATTTAAACTCATGGGCCATTATTTGCTGCCACAAATCTTGATAATGAATTGAGGAGACAAAAAAAAAGAGATATTTTGGTTTAGATTTGAAAATAATGAAAAGGTGTGATGACATACCTGCTTCGGGAGTAGACCACGAAGCAGGAGAACGGGTCTGCCTATATTAGTGTCATTAGTATCGCCTAGCTGCCTTTTTTGTTTCTCCGGTATGCGTTTTTTGCTACCGGTTTTTTGCCTCCGCCAATTTTCGGGTATACAAACACGGGCATTGTTTCGCGCACGCGCCCTCTCTCTGATTTTCGAAAAGGGGCCAGCCTCCCCGGAATGGACCCCTTTCTCTTCTCAGCGGGATTTAAATATGGTAAGCAAGTTTTTTTGCTTTCCTGGCTCGGATAGAACCCCTTGTTTGGTCTGCCGCGCCCACATAATTACCAAGAGCGGAAAATAGCTCGAAAAAAAGTCATGACTGGTCTTGAGCGCGAGCCGGGCAGAAAAAATTGCCCGCGGCAATAATCCGCACCGCGCGCGCCGCGCACCGCGAAAAAAAGAGGATATCGCAATTAGACAGCCGCGAATCGAAAGGGTGGGAACTATGGAGCCTATTTGCATAACACCCTTACGACATACGATTCAATGAATACAAGTCCTCTCACTCGTGTCGCTCTACACGGATTTAAATGATCCTCTCGATAATTTATGTACGCACGCCGACCCGGCCGACCGAGTTCAGAGTTCAACCTCTGTTCAAGGTAAATACGCGGAAAAATATGGAGAAAGCTGCGTTTTTCAATGGCACCGAATTACCTATTCAGCTTTTTTATTATTGGATTAATAGCTTCTAATGGAATTATTTTAGAATCCATCAGCAAAAATATCGCTAAGCGCGCTTAGAGTTCTTAAATACCTAAGAATTCATGTTTGAGCCAATGCTTTCGGGAATATGCTCAGCATTTAAGCTTGAATAGAACATTTATAGAGCACTCAACAGAATTTAGCACAGAAAAAGCACAATGTAATCTTTACATCGATTTCAGAGTAATCTTTACCTGCAACCAAAATTAACTTCACGGAGTCAAGTTTATCCGCCACATGGGAAGTGGTTACGATGTCAACTCTATTAAGTCCTGTTTCGTTTAGATGCGAAAAAATTGAATGTTATCTGCTTGAAAATTACCCGCAACAAATATTCACTTCCGTTTTTTCTGTGAGAGCATTAATCGTTTAAACAAATATACACTGTTAAAAATTTCCGCATAAAACTTCCACTAAATGTATTGGAAGTTTATTTCCGAAATGTAGGGTAACGCTACAATACATTATGTTGTAGTTTTCAAATGCAACGGATCATGCAAGCGATACATGGGTCGGATGACGCGCATGCGCACAATTTTCGACTTATAAACTTATAAACTTATTCTCGATGGTGACTTCACGATTTACGACACTGACAATACATGTATTGCAATTCCGGCATTCCAATACCGCACAGTCAAAACTAGGCATTCATTTTTATCTGGGATCCTTTTTTGGGCGTTCTAATATGATCTCACAAATAGTCTCATTTTAGTACCAATTCCTGTCCTGTTTAGTTTGCTAACTTCAGATTGATAAATGATCCGAGATAGCGAACTAAATTGATTCAGAAGGTGCATTGTTTCAATTGTTCCAAACTTCACTCTTACAAAAAACAAAAAATAGACCCGAGTCGAAATTTTAGCCCTCTTTCAGACCTCTAAATTGTAGGACTTAATAGGACTTAGGAGGACTTGTAGAGGCCTCAATTTTTATTAGATTAAGCCCTCTTTTAGTCCTCTGAAGTGGCGCAAAAGTCCATTTTTCCCACTTCCAGGGCTAAATGAGGGCCTAATTAAATAAAAATGTAGACCTCTATAGGTCTTCCTAAGTCCTCTTTAGGCCCTGCTGTAGCCCTCGAAATTCTCTAGACGAAAAGTGACGTCACATGACCATTTACCCCAGGACAAACACAAGTACACTAAAAGTATAGGGAATAATTCAATAATCTGATTATATTTCCATCAAAAATAATATTGTTTTTTTTACCACACTTTTTAGAATAAACTTTATTACTCAGAGATTAGATTGAACAAGTTCGAAATTATTTTTATCAGTTCACTATTTGCTGAATTTTGTTATAATGGGTGTAAATTAAAAATTGTTTAAAAAAGTAATGCTGATTTTTATGGAAATATAATCAGATCATAAAATTAGCCCTATACTTTTGATGTGTGCCTGTTATAAGTAAAAACCAGTAATGACCAGAATTGTGTTTTTTAAATTTTTATATTAATCTTTGACACAACTTTTGAATTAGGAAATGTTTCGATAATTGAATTAGTAATTTTGTAATAATCTTTGGTGGCTCACTTTTCGCTGATATAATATGTAAAATGTCACCACTGATTACTTAAATTTTATCAATTTTTACTTAAGGAGCAAAGAAGCACAAAAACTCATTCAAGTTGATACTCATTCCCACATTCTAACATATTTCCTAAAAAGAAAAGTGTAAATTGTTCAAATGTATGTTCGTGCTGACAATATGAAAACATAAAAAATGATTTGATATCAATTAAGTTATTCTTTCTGTCTCGTACTTATGTATATTAATATTTCATCAAATTTTAGTAATGGAGAAACTATTCAAAGCCTTGTTGAAGAAAAATTTGGTTCGAAATATTATTTCTGGTGTCCAGGTTTAAAAATTTGTATCTCATCTCTATTATATATACTTTCTCTATTCTATGCGGAATGTCCCAGAATTTTAACAATCCTTACAAAAATTTTTTAGGGGTACAATTATGCTCTTATGTTTGTCTGTTCTTGAAACATCATACATTTTATGATTTTTATCACAGCCAAAAATTTATTTTTTAATCGGACACATAATGAGAGTTTTCTTCTTTGTATTAGCAACAATTTTCATTTATGAGATATTTCTCTGAAACTCATACCTCTAAAAAATATGTTTTAAATTTGACAAAATCAAGAGAGTTTTTTTTCACCAAGAGAAAAAAATTGTCGCTAAACGCTCTTCGAAAAATAAAAACAAGTTAATTGTGGACCGCCCTGATAGGTATCCAATTTTCAGCTAATTTTGCGTAATATATAATATTACGTAAAAATTAGGTAAATAAATCTTAGTTTCGAAAACATTATATAACATATAAATACGTAATGTATCTACGTAATGTATCAATGTATCTTCATGTCATCGTTGTTAGATGTTGCTTTGACT
This sequence comes from Andricus quercusramuli, assembly GCA_932178445.1. Taxonomy (NCBI): domain Eukaryota; kingdom Metazoa; phylum Arthropoda; class Insecta; order Hymenoptera; family Cynipidae; genus Andricus; species Andricus quercusramuli. The sequence goes on from CAKNXH010000463.1 coordinate 365,459, forward strand.
TATCGCTAAAAATGTAGAACATAGTTTATGGATCTTTAATATCTCGCTAGAGTATTAAAGATCTTTTGATTTTAAACTAATTTGTTTATCAATTTGACTACAGTATTATTGATGTGACGTCAGTTTTTATTAAGGTTTTCTGACAATTTTTATCGACTTCAGATCTTGAAAATGGCTCAAAGTCGAGCCGAAACGTCGATCGTATCAAAAATTTTGACACCAGAATAGCAATGTGTTGTTTTTTTATAAGACTGTAAAAACCAAAAAATTTGATCACTTGGATTTGATTGACAACAGTCTAAGAACGGAGTTTGATTTGGTTACCACCAACCGATATTATTGATATAAATACGTAAATATGAAATATTTACTTTTGGAAGCAAATAATAATTGTCAACAGCTCTCATGAAAAATATGTTGAGTCCTAGATTTTTCAAACTCAAATATGTTAAAAGTGATTGAAAATTAATTTCGAAGTAAAGTTGCAGGGATCACAGCCCAAAAATAGGTCAAGAATGGGGAAACAGGGAAATCTTCCATGAAAAAGGAGAAGAATATTGTTAATATATATATATATATATATATATATTGTTAATTTCTTTAAATGTAAGTTTTCTACTAGTTTTAGCGCTCAACTTACTATTTCAAGTGAAAAAGTTATATATAATTTATATATAACCGGGGAAAAGCTGATATTTTTCTTTTGTTTTCCACAGTAAAATTAAAAAAACATATGAAAAATATCATTGCCATGTCCACCATTCGTGTATTTTAGAATTCCGTTTGATACTTATAGCATATTTTTTAGAAATTAATAAAGTGCAAAAATAATCGTACCCATTACCCTATTAGAGCTAGAAACTGTGAGCATTATTCGAAAAATTTAGAAATTTATCTCATAATTAGAGCCAAGCAAAAAAAAGGTATTACTTTGGTTATCCAGGACAATTTGTTTCAAATGAGGAAATTTTACTTATATTTTCTGATGTTCTTCAGTTTTGAATCGAATCAAATTTTTATATGTTGGCAAGAAAATCAAACCAAAATTTTTTCAGGAACAATTTATCAAATAAAAAATGAATTAGGTTGGAATTTTTAGATAATTTTGGAAAAGGAACTTTTTATTATTCTCATAAAAACACTTTTCAGAAATACTTCAAAATTCTATTTTCATGCTATTATTATTATTATTATTATACCATTAAGCCATTTCCCTTTCGGGGTAGGCGTGACTTGCTCGGTTAGGGAATAGTAAACAGGTGAATAGGTATAGAGTAGGTTGGTATATGGGCATAAGGTATATAGGAGTTTTATAGGTGTTAGGGATAGGTGTTTTAGATCGATCTGGAATTCTCGTGTCATTTATTTAGATGACACGTTCATTCCGCAACACTGCTCCGACCCAGGTTGCTGATCAATCTCTCTAGCGATCACCCCAAGTGAGGAACCTCACAAAATTGTTATGTATGGTTCCCCACTTGGGCCCATTAGTATCCAAAGTCTCTGTTTCAGGCGCCATTCACACTATTGTCACTCTGTTTATAAACTATTTGTCGCCACACATTTCTGTCCTGGCATACTACTCTAGCTTCCTTCACGTCCATGCATTTCTTCACGCAAGCTCTTCTGTTCCTATGGCTTCTTACGTCTCTTCGGATTAATGTCTCATTCACAGATTCTGACCATTCTTTCGGCGGTCTACCTCTGGGCATTCTACCATTTACTTTACCTTTATACACTTGCTTCGTCAGTCGTTCATCTTTCATTCTTTCAAGATGTCCGAACCACCTTAGCTGATTTCTTTCCCAAATGTCAACTAGTGTCTCTTGTGTACCACATTCTTTGAGGATTGTCTCATTTCTGACTTTGTCCATCAGTGTTTTCCCGCATATTATGCGGAGAGGTTTCATGCCGATCGCGTTGATTTTGCTCCTGTCCTTTTCTTGACAGGTCCATGTCTCGCTACCGTATAGTACAGTTGGTACGAAGATAGAGTTATGTATGGCCATTTTAGCTTTTTTTGATATGTTTTTATTTCTGAGGATGGATCCTGCTCTACCGATAACCTGCTTACCCTTATTTATGCGCCTATCTAACTCCCCATCTATTTTTCCGTCGCTAGTGAATAGGCTACCCAGATATACGTACTTGTCAACTTGTTCTAATCCCTCACCATTTAGGACAATGTTGCACATTGTTTTCTCGCTTTTTCCCTCAAACACCATGATTTTCGTTTTATTCACGTTAATTTTGAGGCCCATGTTCTCCATGCTTGTATTTAGTTTATTCAACATTCTTTGCAAGTCCTCGATTGATTCTGCCATAAGAATTTTGTCATCTGCGAAAGCTAACCCACGTACCTTGACGGTTTCGAGATTTACACCTTCTTCGTCGAAGAGGGCAGTTCTTAGACATTTATCCATGAATATGATAAATAGCCACGAGGACATAACGCATCCTTGCTTCACCCCTTGCATAATATCGAACCAGTCGCTCAGTTTCCCATTTACCCTTACACTCGCTTTACTGCCTGTATAAATTGTTTTTATTGCTTGTAGGAGCCCTCCATTTACTCCATACTCTTTAAGGATTTCCCAAAGTTTAGTTCTATTTACCTTGTCGAATGCTTTTTCTAGATCAATAAATGCACAGAAAACTTTCTTTCCTACTCTCAAGCTCTTTTCTGTGATCTGTCTTAGGCTAAATATCTGATCTGTACATGACCTTCCTGGCATAAATCCACATTGGACTTCCCATATCTTCTCTTCTGTAATTTCCATTACCCTACGGATAAGTATTTTTGAGTATATTTTACTTACGGTACTTAGTAGGCTGATACCTCTGTAATTACTGCAGTTGCTTTTATCTCCTTTTCTTTTGTATATTGGTTCGATAATCGCTTTTCTCCAATCGTCTGGGACTTCTCCCGTTTCGATACATAAATTTATTAATTCGCACAACCTGTGAGGTATGTACTCACCACCGTATTTAAGCATTTCAGCGCTAATATTGTCTATACCCGCAGCCTTACCGTTTTTCAAGTTCTTAATTATATCTCTGACCTCAGTGACACAGACTTTTTCAATTGGGTTTTCTAGTGCATTATGTTCTATGTCGCAGTTTTGTTGCCCTATATCTTCACCTCCTAATAGTTCTTTAAAAGAATCTTTTAAAGCGTCTACTATCCCGTCTATATCATATAGCATTTCGCCTTTACTGTTTCTCATGCTAGCAAACTCTGTACTTTTACTTTCACGGAGAAAAATAGATTTCAAGAACGTTGTAGTTGTCACAGTGTCACATGGTAAAAAGAAGGACCTACAATTTGAAAATGTAAAATGCACATGAAAATTAGTAGAAAATATTAAATGCACAGTGAAAAATACTTTTCAAACCGCGAAAAACTCTATTCTAACATAGTGAATATAATCATTTGAAAACATTGTAGAAGATTCTGTGTAAAATTGTACTTCATAACAAGAAATCTATTATTTCTCAACATGTAAGAACGTACTTTTCTCTATCAGTACCAAGTTATTTTAATTAGATAGATGGAGTGTAATGTATTATTCGTATTATGTATTAAATCTCGGATGAAATAGCAGTAGATACGGAGAAAAAGTGTCAGAAAAATCATTTACATGGGGAGTAATTCCTGTAAACGCAAGTAACAAGTATTATCTTACACAGTATAACTTTCCTTTCACAAGCTTGTTGCTTTGACTATTTCACATGGTACTTTTCTCATTCCGCATGGTGAAATATTCCCGCAGTAGCAGGTAGCAGACCCTATTTGACACGTTGAACTGTCCCCTGTATATCTTGGGCGCTCGAACCTATTCGACATAGTACTTTTACACGGAAATCGCAGCATAATTTACTCCTTCTTAGAAGACAAGCTGCTCTTTACTTTAAGGAGTTTGACTCTATTCCAAGTGGTACAATCTGCCTTAGGGCCTAAGAGATAATATAACTTGTCTCATGGTACTTTTCACAAGCTTGTCATGTTTATGAAACTAGAATCTGAGTTGATTGTATCCGGGTTATTTAGTAAAAATATTTTCTAATACCCTGACCCGCCATTTATCCAAAGCGACGCTTCAGTTGGCATCTAGCTTTAGTGAAGTGTATGTCCTGTTATGTGAATCATTTTCTAATAACTACTTTTTCAAAATAAAATATGTGACAAAAAAATTGGATTTGCTTATAGTCAGTGTGACAAATATTCAGGTGAGAATTATAAGGTAAGTGGAATAAATTATTTTAGCTCTGTAGGAATGATGCTGTACAAACTCTATACTTCAATACGGTACATAACTCCGTCTAATCAGACAATTTACGGTATGTTACCGACGATGTGTAGGCTGTATTGTTTTATTCAAAGTTTAAGTTATGAGACGGTTATTTGATTTGTCCAGTCCTTCAAATTAAGTCTCAAGTATCGCAAATTCAAATCGACGAGTTCTTCTTATTCTATGACCGTTGTTCATGGCAGGTAATAGGTCTAGACAGACCATTCTCTGTTTTCGTGGTAGGATGCCTTCGTAGACGACGCCCGCGATCGGCAATAATTCTTGTAATTACAACAATGCTGTCGCCTAGTACCTCTCGTTTGCCTCTTCCTTTATTTGATTGGTTAATTTCTGAAATATGGAAAATTTTGGGTCTAGGAGGGCATCTGAAATTGCACCCAGAGCACAGTCTAACTTAGTCCTTCGGATAGGCTTGTTCGGTAAACGTATACACACAGTTTCAGTGTTTAATTGTGGGTCGCGAAACTGAAGTACATAAACAACAGTGAGTAGTGAGAGAAAAAATGGAACAAGCAGCGTCATCGTTTGAAGCTATGGAGTTTTTGTCAACTGTAAGGACCAATATTTGAAGAGTAAGCGAGAAAAATGTGATAAAATCTATAATTTTACAAAACTTGCAAATTTTATTTTTAAAATCGAAAATACAGTAATCATGCATGTCAGTGCAATGTATACTCAAATATTAAGAAAATAACTCAAGTAGATTTATCACAATTTTTTCTTCGCTTACGTATTTGTTTCCGTTATTTTATTGTCGTATTATTTTATTCCTTCTCTAATTTTTTAAAATATATGCAACCAATATAATTCTATATCATTGAGTAAAAATGTTATTGAGTCAAAATTTGATTTTTCGATTTTAATTTCAAATTGATTGACATTTTTTGTAACTGTTTGGTTGACAATTGATTTGTTCCAGTTACGGATTCAAGTATATTGTTGAAAATTCGTCACTATGGGTTAAACTGTAACTAGGTTAAATATATATATATATATTAGGGTGGGCCAAAAAAAACATTTAATTTTTTTTCCTCAGGTACCATGAAAATATGGTCAGAAATGACGAAAAAAAAATTCTGGTGAAGCTTGAGCTCTGAATATCAATATTAAGAGGTGGCGATTTGTGATTTTTGATTTCCCATTTAAATAACACAGGAATTTAAAAAAAAATTTTCGATTTCTAATGCTTTTGAACGAATAATTGTCTAGTGAAAATAAAAACTTATTCTTGTAGAGAATTTAATGATCTACGAAAAATGTCGGATATGATTTTTTGCTTAGTCGACTCTTTCAAAAGTTATTCGAGGTTAAAGTCCAAATCTAAATCGTAAAAGATAATTTTTACAATTTTTTATATTCTATCACAAAATAATGGCTCAAAAACATGAAATATCTTATTTTTCGTAAAACTAATCGAATGTTTTTGGTAAAACAATAACATTTTTACAAAATATCGTAAGAAAAACCAATTTTATGAAACTTAATTTAAAAAAAAATCTGAACTTTACCTGAATAATGACTTGAAAAAAAAATTTGGAAAACCGTAGACCTAAAGGCAATCCCTGCAACTTCCCGCTAATTTCAGTCATTGAAAGTTTGCAATTTAGCCGCTGGTTGCGATGTTTTTGAGCTCTTCGAGATCAGAAATTCATTTTTTGTGTTATTTTGAGCTCTCTGATCTCAAAAATAAAGCTGTTCAATGCTTTTGAGCTCTTTGAGATCAAAAGTCTGATGGAAATTTAATGAAAAAGTATTTTTTTAATTTTCAATCTGCCATAACTTTTGAATGAGTCGACTTAGCAAAAAATCATATCAGACATTTTTTGTAGATCGTTAAATTCTCTACAAGAATAAGTTTTTGTTTTCACTAGACAATTATTCGTTCAAACGCATTAAGAATCGAAAATTTAAAAAAAAAATTCCTGTGTTATTTAAATGGGAAATCACAAATCGCCACCTCTTAATATTAATATTCAGAGCTCAAGCTTCACCAGATTTCTTTTTTCGTCATTTCTAACCATATTTTCATGGTACCTAAGGAAAAAAAAATTAAAAGTTTTTTTTGGCTCGTTCATATATATATATTCTATTTTTGGTTGAATTCTATATTTCTGTTTCGGAGGGCATCTATCTGTTTGAAATTTCATATACTTCGTTTG
>CAKNXH010000465.1:0-18025 GCA_932178445.1 Andricus quercusramuli
GAATTGCATCTTCTTGAAAAAGAAGGAATATCATCTCCAAACTGAAAAAGGAATTTCATCTTCACTAAAGTTGATGCTGAGAAGCTGCAAGCGATCATCTCGAAAGAGAAGGAGGAATTGCATGTTCTTGTAAAAGAATGAATTTCATCTCCAAACTGCAGAAGGAAGTTTATTTTCGCTGAGTTGATCATGAGAAGCTGCAAGAGATCATCTCCAAACAGAAAGAGGAATTGCGTCTTCTTTTAAAATCAGAAATATCATCTCCAAGTAGTAAAAAGAATTGCATCTTCTTGTAAAAGAAGGAATTTCAGCTTCAAACTGCAGAAGGACTTTTATTTTCACTCATTTGATGGGAAGAGAAAATTTTGGTTTCTCAAAATTTAGATTTTTTTTGGAAATCATAAAAAATATATCAAAATTTTAGAAATTTATCAACATGGTATGAAATGTTTGAAGTTTAAGAAATCAATCAAAATTCAGACATTTTTGGAAAATCTTGGATTGTTTGCTAAGGTCCTCATCTTACGCAATATTTTTTTGAGAAAAACAGGTATCAACAATAATGTCGATAAGCTAAAGGCGGTGATCTCGAAACCGAAGAAGGACAAATTTCATCTTCTAGCTTAGAAAGGAATTTTATTTACAAACTGTAAGTGGAATTTTTTCTTTAGTGGAGTTGATGTCAAGAAGCTTCTGGCGATCATCTTGAAACATAAAGAGGAATTGAATCTCCTTATAAAATGAGGAATTTTATCTCCAAACGGAAGCGGGAATTTCATCTTCACTGGAGGTTATGTTAGGAAGCTGCTGACGATCCTCTTTAAATAGAAGAAGAAATAGCATTCGCAAACAGAACGAGGAATTTTATCTCCAAACTAAGGGAGGAATTTGACGTTTAATGTAGTTGATATTGATAAGCTGCGCACGATCATCCCCAAGCAGAGGAAAGAAATTCATTTTCAAACAGAGGAATAAATTTCATCTACAAATAAAAGAAGAAATGGCATCTTTAAAAAGAAGGAGGAGTGTTATCTGAAAACTGAGGAAGAAATTTCATATACAGTAAAGTTAATGTAGGGAAGCTGCCGATTATTTTCTTGAAACCGGAGTATGAGGAATATTATCTTCAAATAGAAGTAGAAAGTAAGTTCTTATGTTAAGTTCAGAAATTTTATCTCCAAATGGAAGGAAAAATGTTATCTTCACTAAAGTTGATGGTTAGAAAATGATGGTGATCATCTACATACAGGAGGAATTGCACCTCCAAACTGAGCGAGGAATTTCATCTTCACAGGAGTTGATATTGACACTGCTGCTGGCCTTCATCTCCAAACTGAGGAAATAATAGTTTTACGTTTAAGCTGTAATTTTAGAAATATCCGAAGTTTTTATTTGAATAAATCAATAGAGTTTTAATCCTCATTTTGACACATCAAAAATCTGTCAAAGCCACTATTTATACATTAATTTTTGACACAGGTCTTTGAAGCCCTACATAAGTGAAAAGCGGAAATTGCGATTATCTTACAATAAATATAAAATGACTTATTTTCGATTATAGTAAAGAAAAACAACAAACGCAATTCAATTCGCCAATGAATTCGTATTCAGCAAGTCAAATTCTTTTTATCATGGTTTTCAAGATATTCTATCTACTGAAAACTATCACGACTTTACAGTTGAAATTTGGAGTAAATTGGCTTACCAAATTGAAGATCCTAACAAAGAAACAGGTTTAAAGTGATTTTGCAAATCCGCATATATATTAGAAGTGGAGAATCTACACAGAATCGAATAGATCTTCTACATCTTAATTTTTTTGTATTTGGAAATAAAATACGAATTATCTTAACCAAATTGATAAAAAAACTTATGAAGGGAATATTTTAAATAATATATGTCGAATTCGGTTTACATGTTGTTCTTGAGTCTTTAGGACATGAAAACGGGTTTTTAATTAGGAATCTCAAACTATACATAGAGTGGTTCAAAAAATGCAGTGTTCGAATTTCTTTCAGAAAATGGGTTATTTTTTGAGGTACCCAGAAAAACAAAACCATTTTTTTCGATATCAAGAAGTATTAAAACTCGAAGCAACTTTGCGTTCGTTCGGAAATTCAGTTATCAACCTAAGATTAACCAAGACCATAACAGAAAATCAGAAGACTTCTATTCGAAAGGATTACGAAGCAAGCTTTAATAGCACCCGAAGTGGGAAAGAGTTTCAAAGGCTGGTTCGTAACACCAAATCTGTTGTAGCGGATCCAACAGAAGCGAAAGAGCGGATAATTCTTGGTATCAACAGTATTTAAAATGAGGATGAATTCTCTTTTCTATCCTGAAAAGTAATCGATTTTGTTGAAGGTATGACAACTCAAAATTTGGTGAGCACAACAAGGCTTGTTATCGCACTTTCAACTTCTGCAGTGCCATTCCTGATGAAAGCACTTGTCAATGTGCACTCGCGAATTTCATTTGGCATCATGCAAGTAATGTGGTTGCTTTCATAGCACCAAGATTATGTAATTTTGGCACGTCCTGACTGAAATAAACAGCTACGATATGTCTGAAGTAGTTTCCTCAAATCTTCTCATGCTTGCTCTGAAAATAGCACAAGATATAATTAAAGATAAATATCCTGCTACTTATATACTCGTTAACGCTGTTGATTTCTTTTGGGATTTTATCAAGGTGATTATAAGAAAAACTTTAGCTAAAACGTATGGAGAAGAAAAACAGCGTCGAGAAAGTTTGATGCAAATACTTATTTTTTTTAAAAGTGCAGTAAGCAATATCATTGTTTGCTGATAGGTTTTTTGTTAATATTACTGTAGAATTTGCAAACTCTTGAAATTTATACACGTACCTTGATCATGAGAATCTGACTTTCTTTTTCAGTCATGATTTATGATTTATAGAACATTTTCAGAAATTCTTCTAGGTACCTATACATTTATTATAACAGTAAATATTAGCAGGCTCAATTTCAATTAATTGGTTAACAAAAAAATGAGATGTTTAAGAAGCGTTTTATGTAATTAAGGAGATTAGGCAGGCAGATTGAGAGGTTTGACGTGTAGTCGTACTAATCTAGTAATATAAATTCAAACAATGCATGTACCCTCCAGTTTCGAGTTCTTCTTGGGCGTTAAATATAGCGATATCCCTATCTATGTCGTTCTGCCGCATTAACTCTCCAACAAGAATACCTCCAAGAAGATTGTTCATTCGAATTTCTTCGTCCACAATGGCTTCTTTCAGTAGAACTATAATATAATGTATAAAATTGTATAGTATTATAAGCTTCCAGTGGGTTTCGAGAATATGCCATCTGTTTTTGTGATTTGTAACTCTTCTAATGGCGATACAAAATTTTTTGTAGTATAATTTCTATCGGTTTTTTACACCCTTTCCATTGATTATACGCATTTAATGAAAATATGAATATTTGAACTTTTAAAGAGAAGTTGAGAAGAATGATTTCCCTTTTTTCATAGAAGGTCGATTTTTGGAATTTTTTTGTTGGCTCTAAGGGAAGCTTAGGGGCTTTTCCTTTAGAAAACTTGATGTTAAAAAGTAAAATTTAGTTCTCAATTGTAAAAATAATTGCTAATACTTGTGCAAGCACTTGCGCAAGCCTAATTGGGTATACTGGAGGACATAACAGTTTTTTTCTTCAATACAAAATGAAACTTTACTTTTTAGAGTAGAACAGGGCGAGGCAGCCAATTTCTTCTTATTCCCACAGCGTTAATTGAAATCGCGCGCCTTTGGAATGTAAGATCGGTTAGGTTAGTCCGCTGTACTTGCCGAAAGTTGAGTGTCGTATGGGGCGAAGTAGCCAACAAACAGCAGATTATGCTAAAAAGGCTAAGAAGTGAATTTTTTGTGGCGGAACTGGACGAGGCCGCCCGAAGAAGGTATAAACTCCTTATGAAACCTTGGATAGCAGCAACGAAGATGACATGTTAATTTTTCCGATTTTTTCCAATTTTTTTGTTCTGTTTTTCTTTTGAATTCCAATAAATGTCCTTGGACCTAATGAAGAACTTATACATTGTTATAAGTCTGTGTATCATATGGTTGGCTGCCTCGCCCCAAATTTTTACAGTTGAGCAAAAAAATAGCGTCTCTGGAAAACGACTGTAGAAACTTTAATCTGCAAGCTACGTCAAAATGCCACAAGGAAATGTTGTAGCCAAAGATTCAAGCTTTCCAACGACACCATACAGTGTTTGATATCATTCCGAACAAGTGCTCTGCACTCCGAAATGTGCCGTCCTGGCTGCCTCGCCCTGTTCTACCCTACTCTCAAGCTACTTAAAGGCAAAAGCCCAAACATTCATTCTAGAAGAAAGAAGAATGAAAAAAGCGGCTCTCTATGTGAAAAATAAAATTTACTTTTGACCTTTATGTTTGGAGGTCAAATTTTAATATTTTCAAAAAAGGGTTACGACTAATGAAAAGGGTGTGAAGAATCCTATCAAAATTGTAGTATACACTCTTCTTTTTATTGCTATTAAAATAGTTAAAAACGCCGAAGCAGATGGTACTTTTTTTGAATCACTCACCGCTTATTTTCGTAAATGAAAAGAAAAATCCCACTGTTTAACCGAAAATTTCCTTACAGAAAAAATTTGAGCTGTATCTGATGCAGATACAGCTGTATCTGAGAAAGTTGTATCTGGTTTAAAAAATAAAAAATGCCTCTTTTCGAAGAACTATAATTTTTTTCTGGCTTTTATATCCAAATGACAAATATTTATTCAGAAAAATGCTTATTATCAATGGAAAAAGCGTGAAACCCCCTGCTGAAACTGTACCGAATAAAACTTTTTTTATGTATCCAGATGATAAAAAAAATTCTATAAACTACTATCCAATAGGACAACACTTTGCTCAAGTTTGGCTTAGATTGGACAACTTTGATTTTTGGAGTAGGTGTATTTGAGAAATTATGCCCTATATGTGGATTTAAATTTGATTTCATGACTTGGCGCTAAGTGATTAACGTTTGCGCTAACAGGAGAAGCCAACTGAAAGCTTAAAAAACTAATTTATCAGCGTACCTAAAAATTTCCAAATTCTGGGATGGATTCCGCCTAGTTTTTGCCCCAATCAGTGGTTGAAAGATTCGCTCAGATTATTCGTCCGATGTGGTAGATGCCCGACGCATACCATCTGCCTTCTATTTCCCCAATATTGTTTTAAGTATTCCACGAATCTCCCCAACTTTCGTCGATCTACAGAGTCGTACTTTTTAATTTCATTTTTAATCATTTCAATTCCTTCGAAGAATCGGTCTACCGGTGCTAGAGCAAGATTTGAAGCCATCAAGAAAATCAGGTCGTCCAATTTCTTTAAACCAAGCTTCTCCCATTTTTTTCCTAATGCCTTAAAAGTGAAAACTTGTACTTAAAAACAAGTATTGCCAACCTCATGTATTTGTATATGTATGGATCGTTGCCTAAAAGTTTTGAAAATAGTCCCTCACTACAAAAATTGTCATACATAATTGGTTTTAGTACTCCTGGGTAATTTTATTTCATGAAAGTTTGTATTCATAGACGAAACAATATCAAAACTGTACTTTTTTGAAATGGAACCAGCAGCCATGCATTTTGCAATTGGGGAAGATATTTCTCATCGTTTTCTCAACTGCGGGTTCAAAATCAGCCATTACATGGTTTACTCCGAATTTAAGGTTCGAACACAATTCCTGTAATTTCATCATGGTTGCCTCATATAATTGAGCATTCCGTCTGCTCATTAGTATAAATACTGTTCCAACACTCTATAATCATGTAATAATGAGAAACCTGTTCTGGAGTGCACTTGATTATAATTAAAAAATTCACATTAGAATCTTAAACCTTCGAATGCACGTTTATTTTTGGCATCGTGGAAAAACCCACTATTTTTTTTATTGATAAGGAAAACTTGGCAGAATAAGAATCGCTCACATTTCATTTTATTTACTTTGTGAGAAAAATCACAAGGCAAAGTCACGTAAATGAAATTGAATGACATTCCAAGAAAATTAGCATTTTTAGCATAATATGTACAATTATTTTTCATACCTTATCCATAACTCGAATAACCACAGTATACAGTTGACAGATTTTTGCCACTTTCGGAGACACCTAAGTATTAATATTTAAATAATAAATTTAGCTTGAAAAGACCATATTTTTTATGCAATTTATGTAATGAAACTTCATTTCGAGACTAGTGAGACCACCTTGATATAATTTAAAACAAATTATGTTAGTTATTCATGTTAGTTAACATTTAACAAAACTAATATCGATTGCTTTAAATTGAAACAGGAAAATTCAATTTTGTAATTGATAATTTTATTTTTGACTATTATTAAAACAAAAACTACGCGTCCTATCAAAAAATAAATAAGATCAAATTTGTAAATCCTTTTTCAATTGAACAACTATTGTCTTTTTATTTTTTTTGTATATTGTGTTGTTTTTTCAAAATTTGAATATTTTTATTCTTATTTTTGACGAATGAAACAAAAACTACGCATCCTATCAATAAATGATTGATGACATATTTGTAGATCTTTTTTAGGTGAATAATTTTTATTTTTTTCGTATCTTGCACATTTTAACAGCAGAATGGAAATATTTTTTTGTTGGTTAAAACCAAAACCGTTGATCTAAAAATGCTTGTTAACGAACTTTTTCTTTCTTTTGTTCATTAAAAACGTATGCCAAAGCTTACTTGCTCATTATTATGAGAATGTGAAAATTTTAATTCAGAATAATCACTCCGAACACCTGCACAAGACATTAGTTCATATACGCATCCCCACAGTAATATTCAACCACCTCGAAAGAAACATTATGATTAATGCAGCTTGCCTCAGCTGTCTTCAACAAAAACGGATAAACAAACTTTGCAATAAAAATAGTCACTACCTTCACTTCCCGAATACACTAATTTATATCCATAACCCCAAAGTCATGTTGAACAACCCAAAAAACAACCCTTAGTGGATTACGTAGCCCATCTCAGCTGCGTTCAACTAAAGCAGCCAAACAAGTGTCGGATTGAAAATAGTCACCCCAGACTGCTTCTTAAGACTATCATTTATATCTTTAGCCCCGCAGTAATATTCAACAACCCCAAAAAATAATCCCCAATACATTGAACGATCCATGTCTTAGCTGCCTTTAACTAAAACGAACAAACAATTTCAAATAAAAAAAAAATCACCCCAGACACCTCCCCAAGGTTCGAGTTTATATCCTCATCCCCTCAGTAATATTCGAAAATAAAAGCTCTATTACATTTAATATTGACTGTGTGTGGATATGAAATAGAATCTTAAGAAGATGTTTGGGGTGCTTACTTTTAATATGAATTAGCCAAAAAAGTTTGTTGTAATTGAAGGCAGCTGAGACGGGGATCAATAAATATACTGAGGGATGTTTTTCAAGAAGTTGAATGTTACTGTGGGAATGAGAATATAAACTTGATTCTTGGGGAGGTATCTGAGTTGATTATTTTTTATTTTTCTGCAGTTTCAGTTAAAGGCAATTTTTAAGAGATTCTGAAAATGTACTACGGATATTTCTCTTTGATCGAGCATTTGTGCTGTAGATCCTGACGAGATCCTCAACAAGATTCCACGTCAAAAAATAATAGCAGTTTACTAATAATGCTGTGTAAACCTGTAAGTGTAAAATCTGATCGTATTATTTGAGACGTGCACAATTTCGACGGCACTATCTGTGCACGTCTTAATTTCAACGCGCACAGGTGGGAATGTGCCATCTGTGCACATGCGCAGTTGAAACACTGCAAATTGTGCACATGCGCAGTTGAAACACTGCCAAATGTGCACGTCAAAACTTAGACGTGCACAGATGGGCTGGTGCATAGTTGCACCACTGGCCCACAACGTGCACAGGGCGCGCAACTCAGATGACAATTTTTTTAAAATTACATTTTTTTCGTACGTGCAAGAAAAAAAAAGTAATACTGATTTAAATTGTTACTTTGAATGTTCCATCCATATACAACTCTTTCTCGTTGTTGAGCTGTTTTAGCAAAGTTGTGCTTGAGAATATGAGAGCAGTGTCCCCACCGATTTCTACAACTCCTTGTAAAATTTCGTTGAGCGAATCAATTTTGAAAATGCTTTTTGCTAATTCCAGCAAAGTTTGTGGTTTCTTATATTCCTTTTTTCTTCGCTCTCGTTGTAGGACTTGCTTCATAGCACCCCAGCGGAGGCTGGTTGGCTTGCCTTTTTCTAGAAATCTGATATTAACTTGTTTATTTTTTCCATTTTTGAAAAGAAGATATTTATGTTTAATTAAACTCTAAGTGACGGTTGACGCCGATTCTTAATCCCGTCGTTTTTTACAATACTTTTATTTTCAAGAAACTTGAGGCTTTAGAATTACGAAAAATGAAAGAAATGATGCATGAAATTTGTCAACCCTCTTGAAAGAATAAACAAGATTTCTAGACATTTTTTGATCCAAGGTTTTTTACAAGGTTTCATGGCATTTTTAATTTTGTGGGGTTTTAAAAAAGGGAAGATATATAAGGACATTCCAGAATAATTTCAATCATTGCAGACGTCTTATTTCAAGAATTATTTATTTACAGTAATATTTACGTAAATGCAGTCCGATGAAAAATCATTCTAATACAGCATCGTAATCACTGATCAATTATTCAAAAATTTCAAGTCATTTCCGATTTTTTTCGCAGTCATTTAAATTTGACTCACAAAATATTAGAACGTCTAATTTCAATATTTTCGCATGAAAGAATAAGTCCCATCGTGCATTCCATCTTGAGAAAAATACGAACTAAAGCAGAGTGTTCGCTTGTGTGAATGTTCGTGAAAAAGTAATTATACTCGTTCAAATATGCTAACACAAATTTATTGCAATATATGCCTGCCAATTCGTTTAATTCCTGATACTTAAGGTTATACTTCAATCTTGCGCGAATACTGATAATGGCTGGTCTATTCTTATGAGGCAAAAAACGAGAATTAAATAAATTCAAACGAATGGAAAAATTTAATTCGCGTCCCAATTTTTTTACTGGTATCCTTTCGGGAGCATATTTCAATTTTCATTATTATCTAATACTTAATTTGATAATTTAGACTTAAAAGATTCATTTAGAACTGAATCTGAGTTCGATTGATGAACCTAGGCAGGCAGAGAAATAAATACAAGTCAGGTAGTCATCTGAATTTAAGGGTATGTAACTCTCAACCGATCCCAACCTCACGGACGTTTCTTTAGCAACACCATACGTTCACATGAAATACGATATTGAGTTGAAAATTTGGGAAACATTGCGGAATGGGGTAACAATTACATGCTCTTGAGAGCAAGATGAGACACATGCAACTACAAGACTGCTTCCTTGCATTTCGTGAATAAAATACCCAAAAAAGTCTCATATTCGAAACCAAGTAAAGAAATCAACAATCGCTTGATAGAAACTAAGCAGAACCGGGTGAAAGATGGTCTTCCAGTTGACTAAATACGTTTTTCTGAATAATTAATTAGTTCATATTTTACAGATAGGGCACGGATGATTGGATAAGGTCAGGAAACATGTTTCCTAAATTTAAATTTAGGTTTAAAGAATAAGAATAAAAAATGTAGAGCAGATTAGTAATAGTGACTAATATACATATGTACTCACTCACGTACAACGGTGTTGAAAATATCTATCAACATCAAGGTCGTTATTAAACAACATCGTTTCATTTCTTTTTTTGCCTCTGCGTTGTTTTCTTTATATTTTTCTTTAGAACAAGAGTGTTCGCGTGTTACTTTTATTTTGGCATTAATTATTTCGACTTTACCTTTACATCCTTGTCCATTTTTATTGGTACGACGAGTACGTCTGTGTAATTAATAATATGAGTACGAGCAAACATATACTGGATATTTTTTCAACTTGAGCCATCGAAATATCTCCAAAAATACGCATCCTATGATAAAAATATCCGTATTAAAAACATTTTATTTTCGAGGAAGAAAAGTGACTTTGAAAACATTTATCCCACCCAACCACACGGGAGACAGGATGGGATTGGGTAAATTTTTCCAAAGTCGCTTTTCCCCCTCGAAAACAAAAAGTTTTTATTACGGATATTCTTTTCATAGGATGCGTATTTTTTGTAGATATTTCGATGTTTCAAGTTAAAAAAAAACACCCTGTAAATGTACGTCCAAATTAAAAGGAACCATTTTGTTGTTTTTGTAAAAGGAGGGGCACACCATTTCAAAGAAAACAAGTGATCCAATGATTTCTCTAATTTTTTGTTATTACAGTGGTTGGGGTACAAAATGCTGAAGTCAAAGTGCTTTACAAAACTGGCAATATTTTGGCAAATTTGTTCATAGAAAATTGGACCACATTTTGACAACTTTTTCTCGGTTAATATTGTTTGGGCGAAAAATACTAGTATATTGAATATATATGATATGTAACAAAGTCTCCTTAAGTTGCCACGAAGTAGAAACATTTTTTTTCTTTTTGATTTCTTGAATAAAATCGTTCTGAAATTTCTTTCGTCGCGCCTCAGCGGCGCTGCGCACAGTGGGGTCAAATCAGATTTTTTGCACAAATTCGACTTTAAAGTTTTCTCAGATAGATTCTGTAATAAATGCAAAATAACTTTGTGCAGGCTGATTTGAGAAAAAGGGTAATGTTTTTTTTCATCCAATTGATCAAATGAAAAAATAGGTATTCGCGAAAATTCTAGTCTCCAATTTTGTTCAAACTGTTTGCACTTTTTCAAAAATATTGAAAATAATTGTAAATTATTGTCTAGGAATTCTCACTTATATTGGGGAGCAAATATGAAAAAGTTTTTATTTATTGTGAAAAAATAATGAACAAAATTGCTTTCTTAAGGAGCCAAAAATTCAGATATTTAATTCAATAACATTTTCGTCTCAATATATGTAGAAGTGATACTTAATTACGATTTATTACATATTAACTACTTTTGAATCATTATTATCAAATTGAATCAACAAATCAACTTTTTAGCTGTTATTGAATAGATAGGCTTTCACTTTTTCATGAAATTGACGAAAAGATACTTTTCAGTAACATATCGCTGAAAAAACAAAGTTTATATTGGACATTCAATAATAATGATTAAACACAGTTGATACAGAATGATTTGTAATTTTGTATCACATTTACATATATTGCGACGAAAATTCTATAGAATAAAATATTTGAGTCTTGTTTCTACTTGAAAAAAACATTTTTGCTCATTAATTTATTTATAATAAATAAACATTTCTTCATATTTGCTCGCGATTATAAGTCAGCATTCCAGAAACAATTTACGCTGATTGTGAACACCGTGGAGCAATTGCGAACAGCTTGAACAAAATCGGAGACTTGAATTTTCGAAAATACCTATTTTTTCACTTTGTTGGTTCAAGAATAAAAATATAAAATCCTTTTTTTTTTTAGCCTTCACTAATTCATTCTAAATTTATTACAGAATCCATGGAAAAAACTTCCAAATCTGTTAAGAATTGTACCCTCCAGCTTCATTTGTCCACGAAAAATCAGATTTGACCCCACTGTGGCATTGCGTCGTGCCGCCCCGAGACGCTACCGGAAGACTTTGATAATATTTTTGTCCATAAAGGCAAAAAAAACACATTTTCGCTACTGCATTGACAACCTTGGGACACTCAAGATAGTGAAAAAAATTTAACATTCAGCTAACAATATCTGCCAAAATATTAAAAATTTTGCAGCACCCTTCGACATCAGTATTGTATTCCAATCACTGTAAATTAACAAAAAATAAAAGAAATCAAAGATCCACTTGTTGCCTTAGACATAGTTGTAGCCTAGGGTAGTCCAATTTTTTTTCGAATTGTAATGCATATTGCTCCCAAATTTATTTGAATCCACAAAAAAATGCATTTTTTCAAATAGTACATTGTGTAGTGTGTACCTAGGAGGGAAACAAACTTTTTATCCGAGCGTGAGTTTGCAATAACGAGGCGCAGACGATCGCAAAGAGTGAGTCAAAGCAAAGTTTTGCAAACAAATGATTAGTGTTTATAACTACCTTCACTTATATTATAGCTGGAAAGTTGCTGTTTTCTTCTGAAATTTGTAACTTTTTTCTGGCTTTTTTATGAACAAATAATTTATAAACCTTAGTGATAATTATTCTTTAAACAATATCTTTATTTTTTGTGGATATATTTTTCTGGAATAGAGCCAGATATTTGAAATATTCTTCAAATTTTCCATATGGATCATATTGAATGTAACTTTTTTTTCAAGTATTTACAGAGAACTTTTTTGTTTGAATTACAATTTTTTAACCATTAGCAAAAGAGTGAGAATACCTAATTCAAAAAAAATGGAATACTATTTGAAACATTATGCTTGTTGATGTTCATTTATTATTTTTTCATAACTGAAAATTGAAAAAAAAACTCAAAATTTCAGAAGAAACTGCAACTTTCTAGCATCATTCAAAGAAAATATTAATTATTACCTCACCTTAATTGAAAAGGGGACAAAAAGTTGAAAATTTCAGAAGAAAAAAGAACTTTCTAGCATTATTCTGAGAGACTATTATTATAAATAATAATGAATGATTTGAAAAATAATTCCTATTAAATTTAAGTGATTATTTCTTTGCTCTAACTAAAAAGTAGAAAATAAGTTGAAAAATTCAGAAAAACGCACGACTTTCTAACAATAATTTAAGAGAAAATTGCTAAAAACAATAATAAATTGTTTGAACAATTTATGAATATATATAATTATAAGAAGAAAGTAGTATTCTACGCGTCAGAAAAAATTTTCATTTAAAAAAGCCGTAACAAATATAATTAGCGTCAAAAATTCGCAAACCTTTTTACTTGGATGGTTTTTTTTTTTGGATTCTATAAAGCAGACTTGTAGGGGTGGCATTTCAAAATTAATTTTTTATTCTACTTCTATGGCCAAATCTGAAAGACAAATATTGAGTTTCAATTCAATTCACTCAATATTGACGATCCTGAAAAAATTTCAGAAAAATGTATTTTTACATTATGGGAAATACGTGTTGAACTTCATTGGGATGCGTCTCTAAATGTAATAAAAAACGCATTTATTTTTTGTTGATTCGAGCAAATTTGGGGGCGATATGCATGACAATTCGAAAGAAATTGCAACGCTTTTTTCGAACACCCTAGTGTAGCCCCATGTGCGTAAGTCAACCACAACCTTTTCCCTTTTTCATTTACACATATACACAGGGTATATTTTAAGAAGCATTGTTAGCAAAAGGGCAGTGTTGAATTTTGTGATAAAATACTGAATAATGAATAACAAAAGATGTATCCAATGATATCCATGTTTATATAAACATTAGAATAGAGAGAGAGGGAAAGAGAGATTAATTTGTAGAACAGAATTATTACGCAAAATATTGTTCCAATGCATGACAGAAATGCGAGCCGTCCATCGGACGGTATTAAAATTTCCCTAGAATTTACCCTGCATATATACAAATAAATTAGCTTCCCTTCTAGTTTTAGAATGAAAATCAACCTGAATATTTCAGAATTAGGATTTCTGGTATCTTTCTTATACTTGTGTTCCTTGTGGTAAAGAGTTTCGGTGTCCATTTTTATCTACAAAGCGTCGATAAAAATTGAATATTATTGCACGTTTATTCTGCGGTTTTTCGCGTTTCTATCGAGTTGTTCTATAGTGAGTAGAATTTTCGACTCCAATGAAAAAATTTAAAAAATAGTTGAATTTTCAACAGAATAATTAGATTTCTAACAAAATAGTTGAATTTTTAACAAAGTATATATAGCTCGGCTCTGAAGCAAAAAAGATGAATTCTCAACAAAAGATTTAATATTTCTTATTACATTTATGAATGCATGAATTTCCAATCCAAAACGATGAATTTCCAACGAAATGGTTAACTCTTTGAATAAAGAAAAAATAACTCAACAAAATAGTTGAATTTTGAACCAACAAAGATGAATTTTCACAGAAGATCAATCGTTTTATTTTCTGTTAAAAAAGACGAATTTTCAATCAAATACATGCATTTCACAACCGAGACTAGGAATTAAAAAAAAAGAAGTTAATTTTCGACAAAGTAGTCAATTTTTTCAATCAATAGTTCAATTTTTAAGCAAATAGTAGCTATTTTTAAGCAAATAGTAGTTAAAAAATTAATTTTCAACGAGAAAAGTTTTGATTTTAGTTAGGTTAAATAAAAAAACACCCGCGAAGATACATTGTCAAAAAATAAGATTAATTTACATCTAAAAAGATGAATCTTCAACAAAATGTATGAATTGTCCACAAAACAGTTTAATTTTTAAACCGACAATGTGGATTTGTAACAAAGAAGTTAATTTGCTACAAAGCAGTTAATTTTTCGAATAAATACTTTAATTTTCAAGCATGTTGAATTTTAATTTTGAATTTCATTGTATTTTTTCCAAAAATAGTTGAACTTCCAAATAGAAAAGATCAATTTTTAATTAGAAGTATACATTTTTAACCAATAATGAATAAGTTGTATTTGAATAAAAAAACTGGTTGAATTTTCAATTTAAAGATGAATTTTCAACTAAAATGATGAAAATTCACAAAAAAATTGATTTTCAACAAACTAGTTCAATTTTCAACCAGATAGCTGAATTTTTAAGCAAAAGAAGTGAATTCTTAACGAAAAGTGTAATTGGTGATATTCATACCAAATAAATTTTTAATTCAAATCAAAAGCAGCTGACCTCAATAAAAAAAAAATTCAATGGAATATAATTTTGAAACAAGGGAGAAGCAACGAAATAGATCAATTTTGAACTGATGAGATTAATTTTCTACCAAAAAACAGGAATTTTCAACAGAATACATGAATTGTAATAGTTGAATTTTTCATAAAAGAGATGAATCTTTAACAAAAAAAATATATTTGGAACGAAATAATTAAATTTGAAATCAAAGAGTAGAATCTTCAACCAAACAAAAATTTTAACGAAAAGTCGAGCAAAATAACAAATTGCTTGAAAACAGGAGAAAAAACGGATATTCTTTAAAAAGGGACAAAATTTCCCAAAAGTCAAAAACTTTCTTAAAATTTATCCTCAAGAAATGTACTCAACTTTATCTGAATTCATAATGTTACTTTCATTGGAGCCCCTCCCCCAACCTGTTACCAACAGTAGTTTTTGGCGTGGCATGATGGTCAAGTAGACACGAGGGCTGTATCAGCGCTAGGAGTCGGACCTGTCTGAGGGCACTTCCTAACCCAGTTTTCAACGTAATCCTCTGAGTTCTAAGGGGTCGAAAGTCTCATTGCCTCAGCTGCTTGATTTTGCAGACATGTGTTCAGCAAGCCTAATATATCAATGGTAAATTGTTTAGTAATTAGGAATCAACAAATTGTGAACCATCTTGTATGCTTCAATAATTTTAATGTTCGGGTTATCAAAATAAACATAATAATTATCAGGAAATAATTTCTATTTTATAAAGATGTGCTGATATTACTTTCAGTATAGGTAGATTCACCGTGGATCTTGAAGTGAGGAGAGATTTTGAAAGAGCTTTCGGTAATAATAGTGGTGTAAATATCTGAAAAATCTGTCTTGCCACAGGACACGAATCGGACGATGAAGTGAAGAACCGAGTCGTTATCTGAGTCGCTTCATTTGCTTCTTTACCTTTAGATTCAGGGTCAATAATAAACTCACAAGTAATCAAAGTTCACTGGAAGAACTTTAACTCAATCAGCTTTTCGTATTTGTAGAAGAAGGAAATTGACACAATAAAAAACTTTGACAGTTACTTACTATGTTTTAAAGAATAACAAAAGACTTCTCAGAAAATTAATGTCAATCGCGATGTTTTATATATTGTTTTTGAATCTGGAAATGTGAAAAATTTTTAAACTCAATATTTTGCAATTCAGTAGACGCTTGAAGGCTTTCTAAATAAAAGAAAATCAAATCCTTGAAGTTTAAATTAATTGATATGTTTGCACAATTTCGAACGAGTGTGATATCTGGCGGAGTCCGTTACAAGTGATCGCAAACATTTTTATGTTGGAATGAAATTTGGATTTAACGCTGATTATTTATTCTTTTTGTGGCATAAAAAGAAGCAGAAAATATTTTTAAAATATTCGAAAAATGGCGTTTTTGGTACATTACGAAAAATCCATATCTTTGGTTCGAATCAACCGATTCAACTGATTTAAATTTCCATGTCTAATTTTTTTTTGTAATGACGAAAGATTGCAAAAAGTTGAAAGAAAAATTTAAAGTTTCTTTTGAAAACACAACAAATTAATGTGAGTTTTGTAGCGGAACAGTCAGTAATTTACGAGAAAAAAAGTTGCATTGAACTTCTGGTATGATGTCCTTAACCGTTAAAAAACTGGCCAAAAGACAAAAAATAATAATCCGATTTGTTGAAAATCCACTACCTAAGGATTTTTTATCATGGTTTTCCGAAACCAAAATTTCAGATATTGTGTACAAAATTTTTCATTTGTATGCAATATTTGAATTTTTTACAAAGAAAACCTCTTCTCATTCAAAATGAGTTTTAACTAATTGGGATATAATGGGAACAAGATATTTCGTTGGTATATTGGATTTGCCATTTTCAATTTTCATTTTTCGATGCGATATTTGAAATCTGTGACTCAAAAAACCCTCAGGTAATGAATTTGATACAAATCGGATTATTTTTCCTCTTTCAACCAGTTTTTTTATACTTCTTATCCCACTGTGGAACGATAGGGTGGCCCTTGTTATTTCAATTTTTTTTCAGTTCTCACTCCTCAGTTTTTTCAAATGTCAAAAAAAATCTACTCCAAATTTAAGCGAAATCGGTTGATATTATCCCTCTCCCCAAAGACCATGAAATTTCTCATTGATTTGACATGGGAAAACGGCAACTTCTCCTTAAGGGGCCATCCATAAATTACTTAACGCGATTTTCCGACAATTTCGGGCCCCCCCCCCCCCCCCCCTCGAATTTTTCCTGGTGGTTTTCGCCATCATGTAACACTAGGCTGGACCGCCAACCCTAAAAAAATGTTAAGTAATTTATGAATGGCCACTGATGTGTGATTTTAATGCAAAAATATAGTAACTGGCGTAATTTATAATACATGATCCTGCTGTTCAGAATAATTTAGAGAATAAAAATCGTTCATAATTTGTAATATGATGAAATTTCCGAAGTGCAAATTGAGAGTTTCACGTGATCAGAAGTGACAGAGTAGGAACATATTATAGATTTCATGAGTCTTATGATAAACGTGAACGATATTATAAAAATCTATTCCCTCAGCAATTTTTAAATAAATTCGGGTATTCTTGTGTATATTTTTGTTTATTATAATTATTTTCTTTAGTTTTTAACAAGTTTTTATTGTTTAAGCAATTGAAAATGGTGTAAATATTTTTTTCTTCATAAAAATGTATAAATCCTGGTAGTTTCTTCATTTTATGATTGTTTGATCAGTGTTAAGAGTATAAATACTTGTTTGAATTACATATTAATTGAACGTGCTTCTCTATTTGTGCGTCTGAGTATTCTCAATTATTTGACAACTTTTTTGGATTTAGAAACTATTTAAAATGTTGAAATAACTCGAATATTGTTTATAGATTCAATAATTGTATTATATATTATAATTATGGGGCATTATTTCTCAACTGCCCCAACTTTAAAAGTCATGTTCTTTGATTTTCTTCAAATTCGGGGAATATGTTCACCTACCCGATAGTACTTAATCGACAAATTTATAGACCACAAAAACCACCCCCCTCCAAGTGATGGGGGTGACATTTTCAACCCCAACGCCTGCACGGGTATTTTCAAAAGCTTGTAACTTCCTTTCTATTTTAGCGATTTAAAATTTTTATGAGGGTTTTCGAAAGGTTATTTACTACTCTTTTCTTCTATTTTATTAACGAAAAAAACTAAACAAAATTTAAGCATT
>CAKNXH010000466.1:9088-43525 GCA_932178445.1 Andricus quercusramuli
CAAAATGTTAATTTTAAACAAAATAGTTGAATTTTCAACTAAAAAATATAAATTTGCAACCAAAAATGGAATAGCTACATTTTTTGTTCGAAAAATTAATTTTTTACAAAATAGTTAAATTTTTATCCCAAAAGATGACTTTTCAACGAAAAAAATAATTGTTGACATTTCATACGCGAAATATTTTTATTTTAAATAAAAAAATTTGAATTCACTCGGAAAAGACGAATTTACCACTAAATAGTTAAATCCTTAACCAAGTCCAAATTAATTTTCAACCAAAAAGATTAATTTTCTACCAGAAAAACAAATTTTCAAAATAGCACATAAATTTTCAACAAAAAAAATTCATTTTATTTACACTTTCGAACAAAGAGGTGAAATTTTAACTAAAATGATGAATTGGACAAGTGTTGAATTATATCATCCAAATTTTTAGATATTTTTTGAAGTGCTTTTTAAAAAATTAATGTTTTGAAATAAAATAAAAGATTTTAATTTTCTTTAAACCACACGAAATTCAAAGAAAGCTTCAATTTTTTTCAAAATATTCTCTTAGATTCAGTTTTTGAAAATTAGAAATCAGATAATTTTCTTATTGTTTTAAAAACATTCAAAATTTTAAAAATACTTCAAACTTTACTTCAAAATATGTAAAAATCTACAATCTGTTTACATTTTTTTCAATATTTTCAAATTTTTAATTATTTTTTCAATTTTCTTCAAAACTTCTAAATATTTTTCAAACTGATTGAAAATCTTCCTAAAATTGTTGAAAGCTCTTTCAAAATCAAAAAATCTTTCAAATTTTTTTTGACACGTATACAAATCTTTTGAAAAGTCTTCAAATATTTTTAAATTTACTTTCAAAATTAATTTTTTGAAATAAGTAATTTGAAATTGTTCTAGGAATCTTAAAAAAATGTTTTTAAAAACATATGTATCTTTTTAAAACTTCTAAACCTTGTACAAATATCTTTTACAATTATTCGAATTTTTCCTAACATTTTTTTTTTATTCTGAAAAAATAGAAAGATTACTGTCAATTCTTCCAGATTCTTTTCTGAACATTTTGGAAATCTTTTAAATTTTTTATTTGTTTGAATATTTTGAAATATTTTCAAACATCATCTAAAAATATATTTATAGTAAGCTTAGAAGCCTTGCAAAGATTCCGATTTTTTTTCAAATTTGTAAAGATTCAAAAATTTGGTTTAAAAAATGTATATTTTTTAATATTTAAAAACATCGCAAGTTTTTAAGAATTCGAAAAATTTTCTAGAGAATAAACGAATTTTCTTAAGATTCCCGGAAAAATTATTTATGATTTTTTATTTTGAAAAATCATTTTTTTTTTAAATTGGAAAATATTTTTTAATTCTAAGAGATTTCTGAAAATGTCGAAAAGATCTGCAATTTTCTTTACCTTGGAAGATTTTTCAAAAGTTTTAGGAAGTACTTGAATCATTTTCAAAGATATTTAGAAGTTTGGGAGAAAATTGCAGAAATAATGTATAATTTGAAAAAATTAAAAAAAATTTTAAACAAAATATTTGGATTTTTAAAGATTTGGAAATAAAATTTGAAGTATAAATGTATAAAAATATTTTTGAAGGTTTCAAAATATGTTAAAAAAGAATCTGGATGTTTTTAAAATAATTTTCTTTAATTTTGCGGAAAAAAAAAGATAGAAGAAAAATTAAGTTAAGTTAAATTAAAATTAAGTTAAGTGAAATTAAAATTAAATTAGAATTCAAACAAAATAAGAAAATGGTTTCAAAATTCCTGGACATTTTTCAAATGCTTTTTTGTTTTGAAAAATTGATTTAAAAAGAATATTTCAAAAGATTTTCAAATTTTTCATTTTTTTAAAAAGAAATTGAAAAAATGTAAATTTTTGAAGATTCCGAAGCTTGTTAAGGATTGTGTAAGGTGCAAGGTGATAATATTTTTGTAATTCTTGATCAGATTTCAAACGTTTTATTTAAAAAATAATTTTCAAATGATTCGAATTTTTCCTAACATTTTTTAAATTCTGCAAACAAATAAATTGCCCAAAGATCTTCCAGATTCTTTTTTGAAAATTTCTCAAATATTTTGGAATGTTTGAAAATCTTTTGAAGTATTTTCTTAAAATTGATTTTCCAAAATGAAAAGTTATTTCAAATTTTCCCAGAAATTAAATAAAACATCTTCAAACATTAGAAAAAAAATTCGAATCTTCCATTTTTTTACATTTTTAGAAATCTTTTGGAACGTTTTGAAATATTTCGAAATTTTGTTTGAGAAACAATTTTTCAAAATATGATATTATTTGAAATTTTTGTAGGAATCTTAAGAAAATTGGTTCATTCTCTTGGAACTTTTTAAAATTCTTAAAAAGCTGCAATTTTTTTTTAATATTGAAACATTCACGTTTTGAATTTTATGGAATCTTGACACATTTTAAATAAAATTTGAATTTTTTTAAACTTTCAAACCTTCTTTTAATATATTTTGAAATCATTCTAATTATTCCTAATCATTTAAATTTCTAAATATCTTCAATAATTGTTTGAATTTTTCCAACAAATTTTGGAAAATCTTTCAAAATCAAAAAGCTTGCATTAAAGTGTACGAGATTTTTTTCTCAGCTTTATTAGAAATCTTCTGAAATATTTTCAAATCTTTTTGAATTTTTTTTTTAAATTAATTTTCCCGATTGAAAAATCATATGAAGTCTTCCCAGAAAGCTTCAGAAATTTGTTTATTCTCTTGAAACCTTTAACATTCTTAAAGAGCATTTAAATTTGTCGTACAAAATATTTACATTTTCTTTGAAATTTTTTGAAATCTTTCCAAGATTGAAATTATTTTTAAATATTTTCAAAATAAAAATTATTATTCGATCTTTTCAAAATCTTTGTATTCCTCTGAATTCTTTATCGAAATTTTAGGATATCGTTTGAAATATTTTCAAATCTCTATCAATTTTCTTTTTAAATTCATTTTTCAAGAGCACAAAATCATAAAAAATTTTCCAGGAATCTTAGGAAAGTTTTTTTATTCTCTTGAAACCTTTCGAAATTCTTAAGAATCTTCCTTTTTCGAAATCTTTCATAATTTACATTAAAAAAAATTTAATCATTTCAGGATTCAAGTTATTTTCGAATTTCCAAAACTTCCAGGACTTCAAAGCTTCTAAAAATAACTTTTATAATAATTTAAAGTTTTTCTAACTTTCTTTAATTCCGCAAAATTAAAAAAATTATCTTAAAAACTTACAGATTCTTTTTTAACATATTTTGAAAATATCAAACTCAATTTTATCATGAAATTAAATTAGTTAAGAAAAGAGAAAAACTTCTAACTTATTTACTTGCTGAGAAGTTCATTTATCGCCCTCTAGTGAAATACAGAGCAAACTTTCTAAAGGAAGAGGAAGACTCTATTGCACCTGTCGTTACCTGTAATTTTAAATCTTACGTTCACTTTAAATCCAAAGAAACCAGATATATATTAATTTAAATTTATAATTAATATCTTTTTTTAATTTAAAACTGAATTTTCTTTTTTTTCTTTCTTCCTTTCCTTTCTATCTCTTTAACTTCTTTCTTATATTCTTTTTTCTCCTTTCCTTTTTTCTTTTTCTTACTTTTTTTTTTCTTTTTGATCTTCTTCCTTCTTTTTTTCTCCTTTTTCTTCATTTTCGTTTTGTCTTGCTTCTAGGAAAATAACTTAGGATTTGAAGTAATTTTCAAATTTTAAAATTACTTCAAATCCTAATTTATTTTCCTCAAAATATGAAGTAAATGAATATGAAACCTAAATTTTTCGATGAAATAGCCTCTTTTTGATACCTAGAATTTGCTTTGAGAAAAGAGAGAATATTATAATGTAATATAATTAAGGAAATGCAGCAATCTTGATAAGTATTAGATCTCAATTGAGATCAATGATCTTTCTTCCTGAGCAATGGAATCGATTATACACATTAAAGAAGAGTTTCACAAAAGTCAAGTCGGTCAACCGGGCTCCGAAGTGCTTTCATAAAAGTTGAAACTCGAGGGAATTCTTCGCCGGTATCCATTCACCTAATATGATGACTGAGATGGTAAAGCAGTGGTTCATTACGAACCTTCAAGTAGAGACCTGAAGGTTCAATGAACCGCTTTCACGAAAATCGATCTATTTTATTCATTTTAATATTATTTAAAAAAATATGTAAATGGAACAATAAAAAACATCACGTGCGTCCTAAACTGCGACCCAAGACAGATTTATGTGTAAACATCTTCGGTAAACGTTTAACCATGAAGAACTCCCCTGGCGCTCAAGCTATAAAGCCTATTGTGCCTATTGTACTCTTATATGTAATGTCGTGCAAAATTTTCTGGACATCTATTTTCCAATAGGTTGAACAAGCACCCTAGTTTTAATAATTGTAGATTTTCTCTCAATTATTGCATAAAAGGTGATAAGAGTACCCGTTTCATGGGCATAAATGAAAGCCAGTATGTGCTAATTTTATTAGAAGTTGTTTGAAAAAACTTTAAATGTTAATGTTTCCGGAAAATATCAATAAATTCGGAAATAACCAATTTTTTATTGTTTTTGGGCTAATTTTGAAGATAATTTTCCGCAAGTTTGTTAGAATACTGTTCTGTTAATTTGTTTTAATTTAGTTATGAAAACCTGACTTTATATCAATATTGATAAGTTCTTTAAATTGAGCTTAGGTTTTGATTGCATCGAACGAAAAATTCTACAAATAAGAACTCCCGTGGCGCTCAAGCTATAAACACAAAAAACAAAATGGCTGTGCCAACTTCTTGGACATCTCGGAGGCACGGGTTAACTTTGACAAGAAAAGAAAACAAGAAAAATTTAGAGTCAATAAACTGTAAATATAAATTAAGTATTTATTTTTAAAATTGAACTATAGTTCGACTCTTAACAATAGAATAATAATAAAATTCATTTTATAAGACGATTATGAATCGGTTCATAATTAAATAATTTATCGAGTTTTACGTTAAAAATTGAACTATTTTAATTCGAAAGCCTTAGTAATTATTGAAATGTTTGCATCTGAATAAAACTTCAAAATCTTTTTTCAATTTTCAAAAAAACATTGTGATTAATATATTCATAATTAAGTGCTTTTATTCAATTCCAAATTCTATACAAATATTATTGCATTCTAAAATACGCTTATTTTCAAGCATTCAGTTTGAAAATTTTTAAGTAAAAATTTTTGTTTCAATATTAATCAATATTTGACTTTTTATTTAAAATAAAAAATTGTAAATCAAACATTCAAAAATAAACTAAATAAAATTGAATTATTTAAAATAAAATACCGATGCGGACCGATATCAGTTCTCGGAAAGAACACATTGTGTCGCACTTATGTTACGCATCTACATTTAGAATTAGGCTAATTATATTTCATGAAGTAGAATATTAAACATTGAAATTTCATTATGAAAAAATCATTATTATGATACTTATCATTATTATTACACATCTAAAGTACTCAAAAATTATGAGAAAAATATTGAAAATTGTTTCTTCTTTTCAAATTAGACGCAGTATACTTTGCTCCCGTTTTTAAGTGATTTACAATTGTTTAAACAATTATTATTATTCGTTTGAGAGAGAGAGAGAGAGAGAGAGAGAAAGAGAGAGAGAGAGGAAAAGGGAGAGAGAAAGAGAAGCAAGTAAGCCTCCGTTCTGTGACATGAGACACAGCGCGTGTGTCAGAGGCTTGCGTTACACTTTCTAGTCGTGGTTTCATTTGAACCAGGCGCGACTCCCCATATCGAGGTCTAAGATATTTACACATCAAAAATATCCCCAGCTTTAATTTAAATTTCAAAAAGTAAGAGTAAAATAATTCTTCTCCTGCAATAATTATTATGGGACTAGCAGAGACCCGAAGGTTGAGTGAACCGTTCCACTCAAATCAATTTATTTTATCAATTTTTACATTGGTAAAAAAAATATTGATACCCATGATAAGATGACACCCAGGTTCAATTTAAAATTCAAAACGTAAAAATGAATTAATTCTTTTCATACAACAAATTTTTAGGGACTAGAAGAGACCCGAAGGTCAAGTGAACCGCTTTCGCTGAAATCAATTTATTTTATCAATTTTTATATTTATTGAGAAATATTTATATATAATGAATGATAAAATGATACACAGGTTTAATTTAAATTTCAAAACGTAAAAGTAAGATAATTCTTTTTATAGCAACAATTTTAAAGAACTAGCAGAGACCCCAAGGTTGAGTGAACCGCTTTCACTAAAATCGATCTTTTTTTCTAGTAAAATATTGTCGTTACAGTTGAGTAATAAATACAAAAATATTAGGCGTATCGTTTAATACAAGATTTTACAAAATTAAGATTAAAATATTAACTCTCTTTTTTTTTGAATCCGATATTAAAACTGAAACGTGCATCTCGACAACAAAAACGTCATTCCCGTACGTGCGTTAAAAACAATTTTCGGGGTTTGTAATTTGTCTACTAAGTTCAAGAATGAGAAATACGTGGATTCAAAATTACTCCCTATCTTAATTGTTGAATATTCAACTAATTTTCATTTCAGTGACTAATATAAAGTGAATTAGTTAAATTTAAGTTCTCATGTGCAAAGAATATAAGAAACAAGAAAGAACTAAAAAAAGCTTCAATTCATTTGAACAAAATGTCTAAAGATGTAAGTTTAAGGACGCATTTGATTAGTTAATAAATATACAATTAGGAAGTTAGTATTAATTATTGTAAGAATTTTTCTAATCTGTTTAGAGGTTATACTTATTTAGATTTGAATTTGCCGCGCTTATCTCGAATGTATTCGATTAGTCTTCCGTTCGATTATTTGTGAACGACGGAAGGAAGACAACTTTGTAAAAGTGACGAACAGTAAACAGATAAACCGGTGAAGTGATGTAAATAAATCATTTTATATAACTCTCAATTCACCTCGTTAATCACTTACGCAAAGTTTTTAAACCGAGTTGAGGTGTTCATATCAAACTAGAATTATCCAGCTCTCTAAGATTCCTGGCAGTGAACTTCGAGAAAGCGTAGACATTTTGAAGATCATTTATTGTTCGTCTTTGCGTAAAAATGTTAAATAAATTGAGAATTGGGATCCAAAATTGGGACGAATTGTACAAAAAGATCCCACTCTTCCTTTTAGTATGCTATAAAAGTATGTACAGACTTAATACTGTAACTTTTTGGCACCATAACCTCACTTTTTTATTCTTTCCTCCACGTGCCAAAAAACGTTCTAATTAAATGGTCGAATTTTCAAACAAAGAAGATTAAAGTACAATCAAATATTAGAATTTTCAAAAAAAAATTTGAGAAAGTTCATTTTTGATCAAAAAAGTTCATTTACAATCAAAAAAGCTAACTTTTCTATCATGAATGCTGAAGTTTCAACAGAACATTAAAGTTTTTAATCTGAAAAGTCTAATATTTTAGAAAACAGTGGCTTGAAAAAAAAATGTTGGCAAAAAAGATAATTTCTAATAAGAAAGATAAAATTCTGACAAGCTAGTTGAAGTACCAACCAACAAAATGAACTTTCAACAACACAAGAATAATTTTCCACACAGAAAGACGACTTTGAAAAAAAAGATATGAATTTTCTACCAAATCGTTGAATTTTCAACAAACAAGATTAATTTTCTACCCAATGGGACGACTTTTCAACGAAATTCTTAAATTTCCAACCAAATAGTTGAATTGTCATCACATAAAATATACATGATAAGTTTCAACTGAAAATGGAATAGTTAAAATTTCAGATAAAAACCCTGATGAAAAATTAACTTTGAGCAAAAATACCAACTTTCAACAAAATTGTTATATTTTTAACGAAAAAGGATGAATTTTCAACCAAGGACATTAATGTTCTATCAAAAAGGATGAATTTTCAACAAAATACATGAATCTAACGCCAAGTTTCAGAATATTTATATAATGTTTAATATTCTTAATTAATTGTTCACTTTTTTATTGAATAAATTATATTTTAATAATACTTCTATGAATAAAAATTAGAAGGGGCCTGGTCAGGGTCAGATCTAGCCTTCCTTATGGATACCCCAGTCAAGCCCTGATCGGATGAGGCGTTTTATTTCGAGTCTGGCCCTAACTGGGATACCCGATTGGGGCCAGATTTGGCCCCAACATATTAATTAAAAAGGATATGAAAATGCAAAGTAAGATCCATAGTAAGATATTTGTAAATACTGAATAATAATAATTATATTAATATTAATATATGATTGAGATGGTAAGGCGTGAATGAAAAGCTAGAAGAAAAAAGATTTAAACAAATTTTGGTTTTATTAATTATTAAAGTATAGTAAAAATCTATTTTGCAAAAAGTCGACCACGTGCGAAGATAAACGACCTAGACCTAGACCAGGTCTCAAGTATGCCGCACCTAATGAGACTTCAAGGCGAACTACCAGTTCTTAATCATCATTTAAAATTTGAAGACGATATTTTTCAAGTTTGGAAAGTAAGGGACTTTCGAAAATTTTTTTAATACTGAAAATAAACTTTAAGAATATTTGTTGGTTATTTCAAAAATATTGAGATTGATGAATCACTAGATTTAAAACAAAATCTGTTCAGATCGAGAAACGTGTTTGTTTTTTATTAACCTAATCCAGAACAGTGTACTTTCTATACGTCTCTGTAATCGCGTCTCCCTTTTGTGCGAAGATTCGCAATTGAACTGAAGACTCCTCTTCGATATCCCCACTACTGCCAGTATAAGCAAAGCATGTATGTGCTCTCTCTCTCTCTCTCTCTCTCTCTCTCGCTCTCTCTCTCTCTCTCTCTATCTATCTCTCTCTCTCTGCACTCTCTTACTATGAGATCTCCCCACTACTCCACCACTAAGTAAGCTCCTTCGCACTTACGTGCGTTCTCAATGTATCAGTGTACTCTACATAATGCGAAGCCCACGTAAAGTTTCACTTCTGCCGCGTGGCCCCACTGCTACACAGATTTTTTTCTAGACATACATATTTCGAAGTTGTCAAAACATTCGAAAATAATTAAAATCTCTTACTATGAGATCTCCCCACTACTCCACCCCTAATCAAGCTCTTTTGCACTCATGCGCGTTCTCAATGCATGCGTGTTCTCCAAGCGCACGTGAAGTTTCACTTCTGCCCTGTGGCCCCACTGCCACACACATTTTTTTCAAAGATACATATTTCAAAGTTTGAGAAGTTTTCAAAACATTCGAAAATAATTCAAATCTTAAGAAAATTTCAAAAAATTCAAAACAAAATGTAAGTTTTAGAAGATTTCGAAAAAAAGAAGCTTTTTTAAGATTTTTTAAAGGTTTCAAGAGAAAATTGGAAAAGATTTTCAAGGAACTTTTTTATATTTGAAAAATTCTTCAAAAGTTTCAGGGAAAATTCCAATTTTTTCAATATATATTTAGAAATGTTGGAAATTCTTAAAAAATAATTCAAAATTTCAAAATATTAAAATTTATGTTATAAAATGTGAATTTTTCAGGATTTTGATATAAAATTTTGAAGCTTTTTAAGGATTTTGAAAAGTTTCAAGATGGTAAAAAAAACTTTCTTCAGGTTCCTGGGAAAATATACATTGATTTCAAGAGAATATTTTTAAATATTTTTAAATATTTCAAAACATTTCCAAAATTGCCAAAAAAGTTGAAAAATCAATTTTTAACCAATTCGAATTCTTCCACAAAACCTAGAAAAACTATATTTATATAGCTGCAGTCATATTTTTTGTAATTTTCTGATACTTGTCAGTGGCAATAATCAGAAGAAATTCTTTTTCGCGAAATTAAGTAGTTCAAACCTTCCCCTCACATACTTCCCCACCCCTACACCCTCTTCTTTCCCTACTTCCTCTCTACCCATAATTCTCCTCTTCTCACTTCCTCACACTACTATACCTCACCTCACTCACCCCTCCCACCATTTATCCCTCCCCTCACTTATCCCTTCCAATACTTATCCCTCCTATACTTTCACTCACTCTACTATTCTCTTCCCCGTCACTTTCTACATCCTCACCTCTTCATTTCACTCCCCTACTACCCCACACTACCCTACTTCCACTCACTTCACTCAACTCCTCATTCCATCATTCCCCCTACTTTCGTAGCCTATATAGACGTTAGTTAAGTAGTTCAAATCTTCCCCTCCTACATTTTCCCTCACATAACTCCCCTCCTCCCACTTCCTCACCCTACTATCCCACCTCTCACTTACCCCTCCACCCCACTTCTCCCACCTATACTTTTCCTCACTTACCCTACTATACTCATATCGTTCCCCACCTACTTCCGCACAACTCCCTCTCTTCTTCAACTCATCACACTATCCTACTATCCCTGACCCTCCTTCCCTACTTCTATTCCCATAATTTCATCAGCTTCCTTACCCTCATTTCCCGTAGTTCCCCTTACTTCACTGTCCCTCGTTTGCCCTTACTGCCAAGCTTTACCCACATTTCACATACCATAATTTTCCGTCACTTCTCCTTATCACCTTTCTCCCTCTTACCTCATTTTCCCTACTTCACCTACTTACCCTATGCTCCTCCTTATTTACCCTTCCCTCATTCCCCTAATTTGGAATTCAGAATATTTGAGGAATTCAGGGGATTTTTAAAATTCGAGGAATTTCAGGAATTCAGAATATTTGAGGAATTCTGGGAATTCAGAGATTTTCACGAATTCAGAGAATACAAGGACTTAGAATATTCAAGAAATTCAGGATATTCAGAGAATTTGGGGAATTTGGAGAGAATATTCAAAGACTGCAAGGAATGCAGAGAATTTAAAGATTTCAGAAAATCCCAAGACTTCATTGAATTCACAGAATTTCAGGGATTTTAGAGAATTCAAGGAATTTAGAGATTTTCAGGAAATCAAGGAATCTGCCAAATTTTCATTGCTCTTAATACAAAACACTTCATTTGAAAAAAAAAATTATTTTAAGTTTCGAAAACTGTCAATGTTTAGTTAAAATTGCTTTAAATTTAATATTGTACCATTTTTTAGTCATTCAAAACATTTTAATTTGAAAGTTTCTAAATTTAAAAAGGTTTATTTTGAAATTGAAACATTAATTAATTTTCAGTTTTAAATGCTGTAATTAATGAAATTATTAAAATTGGTAAGCCTAAGAATGAAAATTTCAAATTGGGATTTTAAATTGGCAACTATAAATTTGGATTTTTTCAATTATTTAAAGTTTTTGACTCAAAATTCGATGTGTCCCAGAGCCATTTATAGTCAAATCTAGGAAAATTAGAAATTTTCTTCTTACCCGAAATTCAAAACTTCTTAAAAATTTCTTGTTGATCCTAAAAGTTCATTAATCTCCTCGAACCTGTAGTAAGAACTAGAAAAATTTAAAGAAATACTTATGGAAGAAAAAATGTAATTTCCAGAACTAGAATTTCCCCCGTTCCGAAATTTATTTTTTTAAACATTCTATATTATGAAGAAATTCAAACTGAACGGGAGTATGGTTTTTTCAAACTTCATTTAACTTTAGAAATATTTCGACCAATCTCTATTGACAAATTTTTGAAAAATTAAAAATGTTTTTTAATAAAAAACTTCGAAAATTCCTGGTTATTTCCCGACCGTTTTCAAACGTGAAATTTGAAACGCTAATAATTCCCAAAAATTCCTTCAGAATTCTAATTCTAGCCCTGAAAATTGTAAAATCTCCAAAATTAAAAGTTTCCAAAACGTTTGAAAAATCATTCAAAAAATAATATTCAAAAATAAATAAAAAATTAAAGAAAATGATGAAAAATAATGAAAAATAATGAAAAATATATTAAAATAAAAATAAATGATAAAAATAATTTAAAAAAAATATATTCAGATTTGACAAATAAACCATAATCTCTTCTCCTAAATTAAATTACAGAAATAAGTTCCAAAACCAAGTTTTGAGTTTCTGAATGAAAGGGAAAGAATGACCATGTAACATGTTAAGAAAGTTAAATACAGTCCTGAAAGTTCGTTAGCACCAATTTGTCAAAAATCTAAATATACAGTATAAAATCCGAAACGGTGTCTAGTAATCTCAAAGAAAGTATAATGATCTTAATTGGCCAATTTTTGCATTATGGAGGCGTTCCGGCAATTATTTTGTGATTAGTTGAGCAATAAGCACGTTTTCGCTCCTGAAAAGTCGTTAACGACATTCAGTTTAAGATCCTTAACTGAAAATACTTCGCAGATGGTGAACTTTTCCCTTGTCGATTCCCACGTAAAAATATTTGCAAGAAATTTAAAAAAAAAATGGAAAAATTTTACATGGAAATTCACGTGAATTCATCTAACCATGTGGAAATATAGAAGGAAACTTAAAACGTCTTCCACATGGAACTCCAGGTGGAATTTCACGTTCAAATTCATACGAAAATTCACGTCAATTCATACAAACACGTGGAAATCCACATGGAAATTCGGAACATCACCCACGTGGAAAAACGCGAAGAACTCTGCGTAGAATATAACTTCGAAATTTACAAGAAAATTCACGTAAATTCATCCAAGCACATGGAAAACTGTATCTAAATGTAATACATTTTACACGTGAAACTCCATGTGATATTTCACGTCAAAATGTACATGGAAATCCACGTGAATTCATGTAAACACGTGGAAATATATATGGAAATTTAAAACATCTTCCACGAGAAACTCCAGGCGGATTTTCACGTTGAAATGTACATAGAAATCCACGTGAATTCATCCAAGCACTTGGAAAACTATATTGAAATTTAAGACATCTTTCACATGGAACTCCAGGTGGAATTTAAAGTTGAAATTGACACGAAAATCCACGTGAATTCATTCAAACAAGTGGAAATCCAAATGGAAACTTGGAACATCACCCACGTTGAAATCCGCATGAAATTCTGCGGGGAGTCTCACGTGTGAATTTACATGAAAATCCACGTGAATTCATCCAAACTCGTGGAAATCCAAATGCAAATTTTTAACACCTTCCAAGTGGAAACTTACGTGGAAATTCACGTGAATTTCCAAACACGTGAAAATCCACTTAAAAATTTGAAACAAAATCCACGAAGAAATCAGCATGAAATTCTGCGTATAATTTCACGTTGAAATTCCTATATAAATTTACATAAATTCATCCAAATACATGAAAATCTAAATGTAAATTTGAAACACCTTCCACGTGAAAATCCATGTGGCATTTCGGGTGGAAATTTACATGGAAACCCCAGTAAATCCATCCAAGCGTGTGAAAATCCACATGGAAAATCAAAACATCCTCTATCTGAAAAAATTCATGAAATTCTGCGTCGAATTTCAAGTAGAAATTTAGACGGAAATCCACGTGAATTCATCTAAACACGTGAGAATCCACATGGAAATTTAAGACCTCTTCCTTCTGTAAATCCGCATGGAATTTTGTTTGGAACTTCATGTTGAAATTAACATAGAAATCCACGTGAATTCTTCCAAATACGTGAAAATGCAAATGTGGATGTGGATTTGCACGTGGCTAGATAAATTCTCGCGGAAATCCACGTGAAAAACTACCTAGAATTTTGAGTGGAAGGTTTTAAACTTTTATATGGATTTGCACGTGGCGAGATGAATTCACGTGGAAATCCACATGAAAGTCTACGTGAAATTTTACACGAAGTTCCACATAGAAGGTTTCAAAGTTCCCTGTGGATTTACACGCGACTAAATAAATTCACGGGGAAATTCAAGTAAATTTCCACGTAGAAGGTTTAAAATATACATGTGGATTTTCACGTGTCTACGTAAATTTGCGTGGCATTCAACGTACAAGATTTCAAATTTTCATGAGGATTTACAACTTGTTAAATAAATTCACGTGTAAATGCACGTGAAATTCCTCGTTTAAATGAACATGTAATTCTAAGTACATGATTCCAAATTTCTATGTGGGTTTAGACGTGGCTAGATAAGTTCACACCTAATTCCACGCAGAAATCTACGTGGAATTCCACGTTGATGGTTTCAAATTTCAACGTGGATTTTTACGTAACTAGAAAAATTCATGTGTAAATCCACGTATAAACTATTTGGATTTCTACGCGGTTAGAGAAATCCATGTAGAAATCTACATGGAATTCTACGTGGAGTTTCACGTGAAATGTTTCAATTTTCCATGTGGATTTACACGTGGCTAGATAAATTCGTTTGTAAACCCACGTGGAAATCTACGTGTAATTCTACGCAGAAGGTTTCTAATTTCAACTGGAAAATCCACGTAAAAATCTACATGGAGTTCCACGTGAAATGTTTCAATTTTTCATGTGGATTTATACGTGGCTAAAAAAATTCATGTGTAAATCCACGCGTAAATTCACGTGAAAATTTACGTGGAGTTTTACGCAGAATGTTACAAATTTGAACGTGGATTTCTATGTGGAATTCTACGCATGAATTACGAATTTAAACGCAGATTGCTACGTATCAAAAGAAATTCACGCGAAAATCTACGTGGAATCCTACGCGGAGTTTCACGTGAAAGGTTCAATTTTTCATGTGGATTCACACGTGGCTCAATAAATTTACGTGGAAATCCAAGTAAAGTTCCACGTAGAAGATTTTACATTTCAACGTGGATTTGTACGTGACTAGATAAATTGACTTGTAAATCGACATGGAAAACTACGTGGAATTATACGTAGAAAGTTGAAAATTTAAACGTGGATTTCTTCGTTTCTGAAGAAATTCACGTGCAAATCCACGCGTCAATTCACTTGGAAATCTACGTGGAGTTCTACGTAGAAGGTTCCAAATTTGAACGTGGATTTCTACATGGAAATCAACGAAAAAGGTTACGAATTTGAACGTGCCTTTTTACGCGGAATTCTATGTAGAAGGTTACTAATGTGAACGTAGATTTCTACATGGCTAGAGAAATCCACGTGTTAATCCACGCGTGAATTCACGTGAAAATCTACGTGGAATTCTGCGTAGAATTCTACGTGGAAGGTTACAAATTTGAACGTGCATTTCTACGTGAAATTCCACGTAGAAGGTTACAAATTTGAACGTGGATTTCTACGTGGCTTGAGAAATCCACGTGTAAACCTACGCGTAAATTCACGTAAGTTCCACGTTGAATTCTACGTAGAAAGTTTCAAATTTGAACTTGGATTTCTATGTTTATTTCTACGCAGTAGGTTACAAATTTTAACGTGGAATTCTACGTAGAAGGTCCAAATTTGAACGTGGATTTCGACGTGGAATTCTACGTAGAAGATTACGAATTTGAACGTGGATTTACACATGGCTGGAGAAATCCACGAGTAAATCAACGCATAAATTCACGTGAAAATCGACTTAAATTTCTACTCAAAAGGTTACAAATTTTAACGTGGATTCCTACGTGGAATTCTACGT
Source organism: Andricus quercusramuli (assembly GCA_932178445.1). NCBI lineage: Eukaryota > Metazoa > Arthropoda > Insecta > Hymenoptera > Cynipidae > Andricus > Andricus quercusramuli. The sequence continues at coordinate 24,546 of CAKNXH010000466.1, forward strand.
CAAGGGTTATAAAATTGAACGTGGATTTCAATATGACTGCAGAAATCCACGTGTAAATTTGTACGTAAATTCACGTGAAAATCTACGTGGAATTCTACGTGAAATTCTACACAGAAGGTTACAAATTTTAACGTGGATTTCTACGTAGAAGGTTGACAATTTTAAGGTGGATTTCCACGTGGAATTCTACATAGGAGGTTGCAACTTTGAACGTGGATTTATACTTGGCTAGAGAAATCCACGTGTAAATCCACGTAGAAATCTACGTGCAATTCTTCATAGAAGTTTTCAAATTTCAACGTGGATTTCTGTGTGTCTAAAGAAATCTACGTGTTAATCCACGCTTAAATTCACGTGAAAATCTACGTGGAGTTCTACGTAGAAGGTTACAAATTTGAACGTGAATTTCTACATGGAATTCTACGCAGAAATTCACGAACTTGAACGTGGATTTCTACGTATCTGAAGAAACCTAAGCGTAAATTCACGGGAAAGTCTACGTGAAATCCTACGTGGGATTCCACGTGGAATTCTACGTAGAAGGTTGCAAATTTGAACGTGGATTTCTACATGGCTAGAGAAATTCACATGTAAATCGAAACGTGAAGTCACGTGAAAATCTACATGGATTTCTACGCGGAATTCTACGTAGAATGTTACAAATTTGATCGTGGATTTCTACATGGAATTCTATGCAGAAATTTACGAACTTGAGCGTGGATTTCTACGTATTTGAAGAAACCTAAGCGTAAATTCACGACAAAGTCTACGTGGAATCCTACGTGGGACTCCACGTAAAATTCTACGTAGAAGGTTGCAAATTTGTACGTGGATTTCTGCATGACTAGAGAAATTCACATGTAAATCGACACGTGAATTCACGTGAAAATCTACATGGATTTCTACATGGAATTCTACGTAGAATGTTACAAATTTCAACGTGGATTTCTACTTGAATTTCTACGCAGAAGGTTACAAATTTGAACGTGGATTTTCACGCACAATTCTACGTAGAAGGTTCCAAACTTGCATTTAGATTTACGCATGGCTGGATGAATTCACATTAAAATCCATGGTACATTTTCACGTAAAATTCCGTGTGGAAATCTTTGTGAACTTATCCGTGTATTTCCAAGTGAATAGTTTCACCTGGATTGTCATCAGTTAATTCAGTATTTCGGAACGACCAATAGGTAAGCGAGCAAGGTAGGAGGAACAGTTCGGTCTTCGAAGATGCATACCAACATTCCCCAGTCGAGAGTATAAATGAAGGACAATGACCTAATTGCGTGCAGAACAGTCAGTGCTTCCTTACCGGTTATCTTCACATACTAGAAGGTACCGGATCAGTTCGCGCTTTGCCGACTTCCGGTTTTTTTTTCGCGATCAAATCACGATTTTTCGGGATCCGGATAACGTGATAGCGAATAACTCAAAAATAGTGCCGGAATCATGAAGGTAAGTCTTCCTCATTTTTGGATTCTAATTTCTAAAATCTTTCTGAGAAATCAAAAAAAAATGTAATAGTATTATAAATAGGATACGAAACCTTTTTTTGTCAGAAACAAAATTTAAGGTCTTTTCCAGGTTTTGTAGATCAAGAAACCAAATTTTTCCTTCTGCTGTAAAAAATGAGCGATTCCATTTTTTATTGGCCAAGAATTTTTAAAGAAAGCAGAATCATAAATAGAAAAATTGTAAACTTTTTGTGAACATAAATCGTCTTTGTGAAATTTTTGGAAATAATTCAAAATCTTTGTAAAGACCTTGAATTCCTTAAAATTTTTAATATCTTTATGAAATCTTTTTATTATTTTTAATTCTTTGTGAATTCATTGTAATCTTTTGAAGTGTTTAAAATCTTTGAGAATTCTTTGCGAAATATTTTGGAATCTTTTTAAATTTTTGTAAAATCTTTGAAATCCTTGAAATCTTTGTGTGATTTTATGAAATCTTTGGAATTTCTGTGAAATCTTTGTTTAATTTTTTGAATCTTAAATTTCTTGAATTTTCGGAATACTTCAAATCTTTGTGATGACTTTGAAATGCTTAAAGTTTTTGAAATCTTTGTGAAATCTTTTTAGTATTTTTAAACCTTTGTGAATTTGTTGAAATCTTTTGAAGTATTTAAAATCCTTCCGAAATCTTGACATTTCTGTGAAATCTTTGCGAAATCTTTTCGAATCTTTTAAAAATTTTGTGAAATCTTGAAAATCCTTTGAATCTTTGAAATCTTTGTGAAATTTTATGTCATGAAATCTTTATGAAATCTTAGAAATATTTGTGAAATCACTCTTTAATTTATTAAGTCTTTAATGCCTTGAATTTAGTTTTTTTTTAAACTTTGGGAATGGTTTTAAATCTTTGTGAAGACTTTTAAATGCTTAAAATTGTTGAAAGCTTTGCGAAATCTTTTGAAGTCTTTTTAAATTTTTGTAGGATCTTAGAAATCCTTGAAATCTTTGAAATGTTTGTGATTTTTTGTGAAATCTTTTGAAATCTTTATGAAATCTTTGAAATATTTGTAAAATCTCTTTCATTTATTTATTCTTGAATTTCTTGAAATTAGTCTTTGTCAGATCTTTGGGAATATTTTTAAATTTTTGTGAAAACTTTGAATTGCTTGAAATTTTTGAAATCATTGTGAAATCTTTTTAGTATTTTGAAATCTTTGTGAATTTTTAAAAATCTTTTGAAGTATTTAAAATCTTCGAGAAATCCTTGCGAAATCACTTGGAATCTTTTAAAATTTTTGTAAACTCTTTGAAATCCTTTCAATCTTCGTGAAATTTTATGAAATCTTTTGAAATCTTTATGAAATCTTTGAAATATTTGTGAAATCTTTGTTTAATTTATTAAATCTTGAATTTCTTGAAATTAGTCTTCGTGAAATCTTTGGGAATATTTTTAAATCTTTTATAAAGACTTTAAAATGCTTTAAATTTTTGAAATCTTTGTGAAATCTTTTTAGTATTTTGAAATCTTTTAAAGTATTTAAAATCTTTGTGAAATCTTTTTAGTATTTTGAAATCTTTGTGAATTCGTTGAAATCTTTTGAAGTATTCAAAATCTTTGAGAAATCTTTGCGAAATCTTTTGGAATCTTTTAAAAATTTTATCAAGTCTTTGAAATCCTTGAAATCTTTGAAATCTTTGTGGAATGTTATGAATTCTTCTGAAATCTTTATGAAATCTTTGAAATATTTATTTGATTTATTGAATCTTGAATTTCTTGAAAATAGTCTTCGTGAAATATTTGGGAATATTTTTAAATCTTTTTTAAAGACTTTAAAATGCTTGAAATTTTTGAAATCTTTCTGGAATCTTTTTAGTATTTTGAAATCTTTTGAAGTATTTAAAATCTTTGTGAAATCTTTGCGAAATCTTTTTAATTTTTTGTAAAATCTTTGAAATCTTTGTGAAAGTTTGTGAAATCTTTTGGAATCTTTTAAAAATCTTTGAAATATTTATGAAATCTTTCTTTAATCCGTTGTTTGTGGAATCTTTTGCGTTCGTTTGAATTCATTTAAATCTTTTGATGATAATTTATTAATTTTTTAAATTTATTTAATTTATTGAAACCTATTGAAATGGTGTGAAAGCTTTGAAATCCTTCGAAATCTTTTCAAATCTTCTTGAATTTATTGAAACCTATGAAAATCGTTTAAAATCTTTGAAATCCTTTGTGAATTTTTTTGAAATATTCTAAAAAATTTGAAATCGTTAAAAATCTTTGAAATGTTTTAAAATCTTTGAAATCTGGTCTACTGTACTTTTTTTGAAATCATTAAAATTCTTAGAATCTTTTAAAATCCATGTGGATTATTAGTGAAACCTTTTGCAATTTGCTAAGAAATATTTGTGAAATCTTTCTTTAATCTTTGTGAAATCTTCTGCGTTCGTTTGAATTCATTGCAATCATTCTTAAATATTTTGTATTCATTTAAAATCTCTGGAATATTTGAAATCTTTGTGAAATCTTTGAAAATTTCCTAAAAAATTTGAAATCCTTTAAAATCTTTGAAATGTTTCGAAATCTTTAAAATCTTTTGTATACGCCTTTTTCAATTCTTTTTGAAGTGGCACAATAGGCTTTATAGCTTGAGCGCCAGGGGAGTTCTACATGGATTTCCCGCCCGCATTAAACCTAATCTTTTCAATTCTTTAAAATCCGTGGCATTTTTATGAAATATTCGAAATATTTCTGAAATCTTTTGCAATCTTTGTGAAATATTTTCAAATCTTTTTAAAATCTTTTAAAATATTTGCGAAATCTTTCTTCAATTTTGGTTTGTGAAATTTTTTGTATTCGCTGCGTAATCCTTGAATTATTTGAAATCTTTGTGACATTTTTGTGAAATCTTTGAAATATTTCGAAACCTTTTGAAATCTTTAGAATTCTAATTCTGATACTGAATTAACATCGAAATTTTCACACAATAATTTTTATAATTTGTAAGTTGAATATCACAAAAAATTTATACTTCAACATTATATAATAGCGTGGAAGAAATTAAAATTTTATAGAATTATTCACAATATTGATTATATCTAAAATTGACCCACAATTTTTTTTTACTAGAAAAACCTTTCTAATTTTAAATGTAAGATTTTAAACCTAAAAAATCCAAATCAAGTTTGAGGCTTTATAATTGAATCATAATTTCATTAAGTTTAATCAAAAATTAATTAATATTTTTCATCAGTGAATTCGCCTTCGGCAGGTGATTTCCATACTCACCTACTTTATTAAATTACGGGAGCTCCTTTGAATTGCAGGATTTCTTCTCCAATAAGATTTCCGGAAGTTTTCTTCTTGATCGTTGAGGAAACTTGATTAAGTCAGGCTTCTGTGAAAAGAACTCTTCTCTAGTTTCTAAATGAAACTGACTTTTTGTAACAGCCAGTTTTTTTGTTATTGTCGAGAAAGCCTTAACTTTTTTTTAATAAGCCCGCAGAAACTTTAATTAATTTTTTTTTAATTAATACTTAAAATTATTTTTTTTAATCTGTTCAAAATTAAGCAATTTTAAGGTTGAAAATATAAATTTTTCAATTCGAAAGCCTCAATAGTTACACAAATGTAAATGTTCGATCGAAACTTTGAAGATTATTCTTAATTTGGAATAATTAAAAAAATTAAACGCACTTATGGAATTCCCAATCCTATACAAATATTGTTTCAATCTAAAATATTCCATTTTTGACCAATTTAATTTGAAATTTTTTAATGAAGGCAGACATTTCTTTGAATATTTAACAATGTTTTACATTTGAATCAAAATGAACCAATTAATTAATTGATTGATTAATTAATTAAAGTGGAAGGTAAATTAATTAATTAAATTTTAAATCAAATATTAAAAACTAAAAAATTTTTAATTGAATTATTTGAAATAGCGAGCCTCGAATCGTTCATATTTCAGACTATTTAAATTAAAACTTTGAATGTTACAATTTTAATTATTTTTGTTCAAAACATTTTTATTAGGTAACTAAAAATAAAAAAATTAATTTGGATTTTTGAAGATTTTGAAATAAAATTTTGAAGATTCTTAAAGATCTTTAAAGGTTTTTAAAAAATAAAATGAAAATTTCAAGTTTGATGAAAAAATTCAAAATGATTATTTATTTTAAAAAATTAATTTTGGAAGAATATTGAAATGATAAAGAGGATGTTTCGAATAATAAGTGACAATTGAGCAATTATTAATACGGAAATTTTTTTAATTAGTTTAAGAGATATTTACAAGTTTAGAGAAAATCCTTACTTAACTTAAAACTGGAAAAGATTTCGAAAAATAAAAAAAAATAAATCTAGATTTTTGAAAATTTTAAAGAATCTCAAGGATTTTTAAAGATTTTAAGAGAATAAAAAAATGTGCTCAAGTTCGCTGGCAAGAATTAAAATGATTTCTTATTTTGAAAAATTAATTTCAAGAGAATATTTAAAGAGATAAAAAAGTTTTTGAATAATAAATGACAATTGAACAATTATCAATTCGGAAAATTTTTTAGTTAGTTTAAGAGATATTTACAAGTTTCGAGAAAATCCAAACTTAATTTAAAACTGGGAAAGATATCGAAAAATGAAAAAATAAATTTAGATTTTTGAAGATTTCGAATTGGAATTTTCAAGATTTTTAAGGATTTTTGAAGGTGTTGAGAAAATAAAAAAATGTTCCCAAGTTTGCTAGGAAAATTTAAAATGATTTTTTTATTGAAAAATTAATTTGAAGAGAATATTTAAGAAGTTCAAAGAATTTTTTAAATAAAATATGATTTAAAGAAGAAGATTTCAATTTTCAGCTAAAACAACCACTTTTCAACCAAAGAATGAATTCTTAACAAAATAATTCAATTTTACACCCGAAAGATGAATTTTCTACCAAAAAATATATAGTTTTAATAAAATAAATTTTCAACTAAAAAAGATAAATTCACTTACCAAGAATATAATAGTTCAATTTGCAGTTAGAAAAGTAAATTTTAAACAAAATAAAAAACTAAAAAGAAACGAATTTTCAACCAAAGAAATTAATTTTCAATCTCAATGATGAATTTTCAACCAAAAATATGAATTTTTGAACAAAAAGTGGAATTTTCAACCCGAAACATGAATTTTCTATCAACAACGAAAACCAATTTTCAACCAAATAGTTTTTTTTAGGACTAAAGAAATGAGTTCCTAACAAGAAATAAAATAGTTAAATTTCTAAAAAACATATAATTTTTCAGCGAAAAAATTAAATTTCTATCAAAAAAGGTAAATTTTCCACAAAAAATAAAATAGTTCAAGTTAATTTTTAACTAAAATGATGAATCTTCAACTAAAAAAAAATCATTTTTCATCCAAGGTCATGAATTTTCAACTAAGAAGACAAATTTTCTACCAAAAATAAAATAGTTAAATTTTCAGTAAAAAAGTAAACTTTCAATCAAATTAAAATAAATTTGCAACAAAATAGTGTAATTTTCAACTAAGAACGATAAATTTCTATCAAAAAAGGTAAATTTTCCATAAAAAATAAAATAGTTAAAGTTAATTTTTAACTAAAATGATGAATCTTCAACTAAAAAAAAATTATTTTTATCCAAAGTCATGAATTTTCAACTCAAAACTTAAATTTCCTACCAAAAATAAAATAGTTAAGTTTTCAGTTAGTAAAATAAATTTTCATGCAAAAAAGTAACAAATTTTCAACAAAATAGTTAAATTTTCAACAAAAAAGATGAAGTTTCAACTAATGAGAGAACTCTTCTACCAAAAAAAAGACTGATTTCCAACAAAGAGTTGAATTTTCACCTAAAACAGATAAATTTTCAAATAAAAATGGAATAGTTAAATTTTCAGTAAAAAAAAAACTCTCAATCAAATTAAAATAAATTTTCAACAGAATTGTGTCATTTTTAACTAAGAACGATAAATTTCTACCAAAAAATATCAATTTCCCACATAAGGTGGAACAGTTACATTTTTAGTTAAAAAAATTAATTCTAAATAGGGGAAAACTAATTTCTAACCAAGAAGATAAATTTTCAACCAAAAATATTTAAATTTTTAAAGAAATTTTTTAGCGAAAGGATGAATTATTCACCAAGAAGATTAAATATTCTTTCACAAAATTCAAATTTTCAATAAAATACAATAGAATTAAAAAAAGTAATTTGCAAACAATAATATGAATTTTCTATCAAAATAGAGGAATTTATAACAAAGTACACGAATTTTTAAATGAACATTTGATTTTTTGAAGGAATTTTCATCCAAAAAAGATGAATTCTCAACGGAAACAATAAATGCTTCAAATGCTCTTGAATGCTCTATGAATGCTTTGTTCGTGCTCAAATGCTGAGCATATTCTCGAGAGCATTTGCTCAAGATAAATAAATTCTTGGGTATTTAAGAACTCTAGTAAGATTTCACTGGTTGAATCAGTATTTTGAATTATCACTGGTTGAATCAGTATTTTGAATTATCACTGGTGAACCAGTGATTTTCCGACTTTGACTGGGTGAACCAGTAAGTGACTCGAGACGTAAGGATACTCAAGTGTTGAGCATACATATTCTTGAGAGCACTGGCTCAACATAATTCTTGGGTATATAAGAACTCTAGGTAGATTTCACTGGTTGAATCAGTATTTGGAATTATCACTGGTGAACCAGTGATTTTCCGACTTTGACTGGGTGATCCAGTAAGTGACCCAACGCTCTGTTCGAGCTTAAATGTTCTTGAGAGCACTGGCTCAACATAAATTCTTGGGTATTCAAGAACTCTAGTGAGATTCCACTGGTTGAATCAGTATTTTGAATTATCACTGGTGAACCAGTGATTTCCCGACTTTGACTGGGTGAACCAGTGAGTAACTCAACGCTATGCTCGAGCTTAAATGCTGAGCATATTCTTCAGAGCACTTGCTCAACATAAATTCTTGGGTATTTAAGAACTCTAGTTAGATTTCACTGGTTGAATCAATATTTTGAATTATCACTGGTGAACCAGTGGTTTTCCGACTTTGACTGGGTGAACCAGTAAGTGACTCGACTCAAACAGATTTACTGAATATACCAGTGACGCCAAATGATAGATTCAACCAGTGATATAGGGCTCCACGCGGTCAAGACATGAACCTCCAGTCGTCTGGTACGCGCGTGGTGGGGAGGCATCTGGCCACTCAGGTTTGACCTTGAGCGACGCGTGCGATTGACTAGTGGTACTGATTAACCAGTGAACCTCACTGATTAAACCAGTGACAAAATTCCACTGGATGAACCAGTGACATCTTAAATGCTCTATGAATACTCTGTTCGAGCTTAAATGCAAAGTATATTCTCAAGAGCATTTGCTCTACATAAATTCGTGGGCGTTTTAGTTTTCTTCACTTTTTCGGTAAAAAATTTTCACCAAGGCACATAAAAAAACTGGTAGCAAATTCAGATTTTTTCCAATCGAGAAAAGGTGAAAACTGCTGATTGAAATGGGAAACTTAGAATGAGGGTAGAAAGTAATCGAACTCCCGATAGAATCGGACAACTAACTCATTATCAATCTAGAGAGAAGTGCCACTTTCCTATTCATGAATAAGCATGTGATTGCTGCTGAGGAATACATTTAATGTGTCATTTTGTATGAGTCTGTTTTTATGCAAATCCTGTTTTCTTTTCTGGATAATCTAGGTGAACTGGTCCACGTTTGTGTCTTTTACAAAACTCGCTTTCTTCTTAGGGACCGAACTTAAATTGCGCAACGGATCATTGGCCCTCTACAATACCCCCCCCCCCCCCCCCCACTGTAATGAATCGTAACAAAATACTTGAATTTTCAACAGAACGATTGAGTTTTCAACAAAATAATTGAGCTTTCAACAAAATAATTAAATTTTCAACCGAAAAAGATGAGTTCTCAACAAAAAAGTGTAATAGTTGAAATTTCAACCAAAAATATGAAATTTCGTTCAAAAAATGAATTTTAAAACCAAAAAGACGAATTTTTAACAAATAAAGATTTTTCAGTCATGAAGAAAAAGTTTTATCTAAATTGTTGAAACTTCAAGCCAAAAGACGTGTTTTCTCTGCGAAAATTGAATCTTCAATCAGAAAATATAAATTTTCAGCAAAAAAGTTAATTTTCAACAAAAGTAGGTCAATTTTCAACCAAAGAGATAAACCTTCCTTCAACAAAAAAAATTTCAACAAAGTAGTTCAACTTTCAACCAAAGAAATGAGTTTTCAACTAAAAATAATAAATCTTCAACGAAAAAGAGACTTCTCAACAAAGTCGTTCAAACCAAAATTTTCAAATAAAATAATGGAATTCTCAAGCAGAAAAGATTAATTTCCAACCAAACAGTTGCATTTTTATCCAAGAAAGATTAAAGTTTTAATAAAACGGATGAATTTTTTAATCAAAGAAAAAAAATGTTTTGATTTGAATTTTCATCCAAGAAAGATTTTAGCTTCTTTTTTCAACATTAAAATATGAGTTTCAAACAAGAAGTAAATTTTCCACTAACTTTTTAACAAAATTATTGAATCTTCATTCTCAACCAAATAGTTGCATTTTTATCCAAGAAAGATGAAATTTCTACTAAGACAGATGAATTTTTTAATTAAATAAATCAATTTTCAAATAAATAGTAGGATTTCCATACAAAAAAGATTTCAGTTGACTTTTCAACACCAGAATATAAATTTTAAACAAGTAAATTTTTTATGTAATAGTTGAATTTTCAACCAAAAAGGACGACTTCTTAACCAATTTTTCAAATTTTTAAACAAATAATACAATTTATAACTAAAAAGATCATCTTCAGGAAAGAGAATTTGCAAAAAAAAAGAAATATAAATGTAAATACAAGGCAAATGAAATACTAACAAGAATATTATATCAGGGTTACCGCAAAAATTAATTTTTCCCTCAATAATTTTTCATTTTAGATAACCATTAATAATTAAATAACAAAATCTCAATATTATAAAATTTTTAACCTAGAATCTTTCATAATAAATTCAATGAATTTTAATACATTTCCTCCTTTTCTCGATTTTTCGTTTAAACTTTCGTTTTGGTTGAAAATTCTACTATATTTAGTGGGAAATTGCATTGTTTTCAAACGGAAGATTAAGCTTCTAAATTTCTACTTAAAAATTTACCTTTTTTAGTTAAAATTTAACGGTTAGGTTTAAAATTTATGATTTTTAGTTGAAAAAACATGTAACCTGTTGAAAATTCGTGTTTTTAGTATAAATTTAAGCTTCTTAGTTAAAAATGTATCTTTTTCGTTGAAAATTTAACTATTTTGTTGAAAATTCGTATTTTTTTAATTCCATTCAGTGGTTTTTGATTTAAATTGAAATATTTTTTGTTAAAAATCAATTTTTTCGTGAAGATTCATCAATTTAGTTGAAAATTCATCTTTTTGTTTGAAAATTCAACTACCTGGTTAAAACTTGAACTTCTTTATTAAAAATAAATTGTTTTGTGAAAATAACTATTCTACTTTTGGTTAAAAATTTATATTTTTCATTGGAAATTGATCTTTCCTGTTTGAAGATTTGACTATTTGGTTGAAAATTCATGTATTCAACTATTTTGCTGAAAATTGGTCTTTTTGGCTTAGAAATTCAACAATTTGGTAGAAAATTAGACTATATAATTAAAAATACACTTTTCTTAAAATTAAATTGTTTTGTAGAAAAGGCGTATTTTTTATTTGAAAATGCATATCCTTGTAGATAACATCTTTGTTCGTAAAAAATGCAACTATTTGGTTGAAAATGCATCTTTTTGGTTGAAGATTCATATCAGGTGGAAAACTGAACTATTTTATTAAAAATTCAACTATTTTGTAGGAAATTCGTCTTTTTTGTTACAAAATTATTCTGCTTTCAAAACTTTATCTTTTTGGCTGTGGATTCAACTATTATGTTAAAAAGTCGTCTTTTTTGTTTCAATTTAAATCGTAGAAAATTCGTATTTTTCTTGTTGAAAATGAATTTTCGGGTTGAAAATTCAACTATTTTGTAAAAACTTATTTTTCTTAGTTGAAAATTTCAGTATTTCGTTGTAAACTCAACCATTTTTGTAAAAAATTCAACTATTTGGTGATGGTTTGAAAATTCGACTGTTTTGTGGGAAATTCATGTAGGAATATTAATTTCTTTTTTTGATCATCATCTTTTCGTCTGGGGATTCAACTATTTTCTTTAAAAATCTTCTTTTCTGGTTCCATTTAACTGATTCAAAAATCGTTCTTTTTTGTTAAAAATTAATTTCTTTTTAAACTAAAAATGTAACTATTGGTTAAAAATGATATTTTTTGGTTGAAAATCCATGTATTCTGTTGAAAATTGATGTTTGTTAGTATAAATTTAATCTTCTTAGTTAAAAATTTATCTTTTACGTTGGAAATATTTTTTTGAAAACTCGTATTTTTTTATTGCAGTCAATTGTTTTTAATTTTAATTAAAATCTTTCTTGGTAAATATCATCAATTACACTTTTCGCTGAGAATTCATCATTTTTTGGAAATTCAACTAACTGGTTGAAAGTAGAACTACTTTGCTAAAAATCAATTTTTTGGAAGATTCATCATTTTAATTGAAAATTCATATTTTTTGTTTGGCAGTTTAACTCACTGGTTAAAAGTTGATCTACTTTGTTAAAAATCCATTTTTTAGTGAAGATTCATCATTTTAGTTGAAAACATAACTATTTCACTTTCGGCTGAAAATTTATATTTTTAATTGAAAATTGAAAATTCAAGAATTTGGTAAAAAATTAAAGTATAAAGTTAAAAATAAACTTAAAAAAAAAAATTGTAATTGTTCTGTAGAAAAGACGCATTTTTTGTTTGAAAATTTATATCCTCGTAGATACCAACTTTCTTGGTAAAAAGTGCAAAAGTTTGGTCGAAAATTCACCTTTTTGGTTGAAAATTCAACTATTTCAGTAAAAAATCGAATTATTTGGTTAAAAATTAAACTATGAATTTGAAACATTATCTTCTTGGTAGAAACCCAACTTTTTTGTGGAAAATTCATAGTGTTGGATTGAAAATTCGACTATTTTTCTAAAGAATGCAACTATTTGGTATCAACTATTTGGATTCAACTATGTTGATAAAAATGCTTTTTTTCGTTTGAATTTAACTGTTCGAAAATTCGTTTTTTTCTTAACCAACTTTTTAAACTCGAAATGTAACAATTTATTTTTTCTTTAAGACTTATTTTTTCGTTCTTAGTTTAAAATTCAACAATTTGGTTGAAAATTCAATTATTTTGAGAGAAAATTTAAATATTTTGTTAAAAATTCAATTATTTTGAGAAAAAATTCAACTATTTGGTTAAAAATTTAACTAAACCCCTTATCGTAAATCAAAACTATTTTGTCTTTCATTAACTGTCGCGAATGTTACATCGAAGTTGATGAAGATACTACGTAAATTTAATCTTGCGGTAATTATAATTGAATACCCAATCAAAGTTCCCATCGTTTTCGACACAATATCGTATAATGACTCGTTAATGTCAGTTTACGCAAATTAATATTCTGAATATTAGATAGGTATCCTTGAAATTCTGAATTAGAAGCAAGGATAAGCCAGAGTAATCCATTAGCATTCAAAAGTAATTCACTTGCAATCCAGAGCAATCCTGTTCTTATATAAATAAATCCAGTTCTAATCTAGATTAATCCACTTTAATCCACTTTTAATCCAGATTGATCCAGTTCTTATTAAATAAATCCAGTTTTAATCTAGAGTAATCCACTTGTAATCGAGAGTATTCCAGGTTCTTATCGAATAAATCCAGTTCTAATCTACTTGTAATCCAGAATAATCCAGTTCAAGTCCACAGAAATCCACTTGTAATACATGGTAATCCAGTTACAGGCTGGATAAGTTCAGTTCTCATCTAGAGTAATCCACTTGTAATCCAGAGTAATCCAGTTCTCATCGAATAAATTTCTAACCAAAAAACAACGAATTTTCAAAAAAAATAGTTGAATGCCCAACAAAACCATTGACTTTTTAACCGATCATCATACTTTTTAACCAAAAAGGATATTTTTAAAATATTAAGGATAGGTTCTAACCAAAAAAGATACTTTTAATGGAAAAGGATAATTTTTTAACAAAAGAGGAAAATTTTCACCCAAAAAGGATACTTTTTAACCAAAAAGAAAACTGTTTAACCGAAAAAGAAACCTTTCAACCAAAAAAGATACTTTTTAATCAAAAACGATACTTTTTAACTAAAAAGGATACTTTTTAACCGAAAAGGATCATTTTTAACATAAAAGGATACTTTTTACCCAAAAAGGATACTTTTTAACATAAAAGAAAACTTTTTAACCAAAAAAGAAACCTTTCAACCAAAAAGGATACTTTTTAACGGAAAAGAAAACTTTTCAACCAAAAAGGATACTTTTTAACTAAAAACGATAGTTTTTAAGCAAAAGGGATACTTTTTATTCAAAAAGGATACTTTTTAAGCAAAAAGGATACTTTTTACCCGAAAAGGATACTTTTTAACCAAAAGCGATACTTTTTACCCAAAAAGGATATTTTTTACCCAAAAAGGATACTTTCGAAACAAAAAGGATACTTCTGAACCAAGAAGTATGCTTTTTAACGAAAAAGGATACTTTTTAACAAAAAAGAAAATTTTTTAACCAAAAAGGATACTTTTCACCCAAAAAGCATACTTTTCAACCAAAAAGGATACTTTTTAACCGAAAAGGATACTTGTTAACCAAAAACGATACTTTATAACCAAAAACGATATTTTTGAAATATAAAGGATACGTTCTAACCAAAAAAGATACTTTTTAATCAAAAACGATACTTTTTAATCAAAAACGATACTTTTTAACTGAAAATGATAATTTTTAACAGAAAAGAATACTTTTTAACATAAAAGGATACTTTTTACCCAAAAAGGATTCTTTTTAACATAAAAGGATACTTTTTACCCAAAAAGGATACTTTTCAACCAAAAAGAAAACTTTTTAACCAAAAAAGAAACCTTTCAACCAAAAAGGATACTTTTTAACGGAACAGAAAACTTTTCAACCAAAAAGGATACTTTTTAACTAAAAACGATACTTTTTAACCAAAAAGGATACTTTTTAATCAAAAAGGATACTTTTTAATCAAAAAGGATACTTTTTAAGCAAAAAGGATACTTTTTACCCGAAAAAGATACTTTTCAACCAAAAACGATACTTTTTACCCAAAAAAGATACTTTTGAACCAAGAAGTATGCTTTTTAACGAAAAAGGATACTTTTTAACAAAAAAGAACATTTTTCAACCAAAAAGGATACTTTTCACCCAAAAAGGATACTTGTTAACCAAAAACGATACTTTATAACCAAAAAGGATATTTTTTAAATATAAAAGATATGTTCTAACCAAAAAGGATACTTTTAATGGAAAAGGATAATTAAAAAAAAAGGAAACTTTTTACCCCAAAAGTATACTTTTTAACAGAAAAAGATACTTTTTAACAGAAAAGGATACTTTTTAACATAAAAGGATAATTTTTACCCAAAAAGGATACTTTTTAACCAAAAAGAAAACTGTTTAACCAGAAAAGAAACCTTTCAACCAAAAAGGATACTTTTTAACCAAAAAGGATACTTTTTCACCAAAAAGGATACTTTTTAACCAAAGAGGATACTTTTTAATCAAAAACGATACTTTTTAACCAAAAAGGATACTTCTTAACAGAGAAGGATACTTTTTAACATAAAAGGATACTTTTTACCAAAAAAGGATACTTTTTAACCAAAAAGAAAACTTTTTAACCAAAAAAGAAACCTTTCAACCAAAAAGGATACTTTTCAACCAAAACGATACTTTTTAACAAAAAAAGGATACTTTTTAATCAAAAACGATACTTTTTAGCCAAAAAAGATCATTTTTAACCAAAAAGGAAACTTCAAAGGACACTTTTTACCGAAAAAGTTACTTTTCAACCAAAAAATATACTTTTTACCCAAAAAAGGATACTTTTTTACCAAAAAGGATACTTTATAACTGACAAGGCTACTTCTTAACCAATGAGGATATTTTCTACCAAAAAGATACTTTTTACCCAAAAAGGAACCTTTTAACGGAAAAGGATACTTTATATCCAAAAAGGATCATTTTTAACCAAAAAAGGTACTTTATACCCCAAAAGGATCATTTTTAACCGAAAAGGAAACTTTGAAGGATACTTTTTAATCAAAAAGGATACGGTTTAACCGAAAAGGATACTTTCTAACCGAAAAGGATACTTTCTAACCAAAAAGGATACTTTCTAACCAAAAAGGATACTTTTCAGCCAAAAAGAAACCTTTCTAACCGAAAAAGATATCTTTTGACCAAAAAGGAAACTTATTAAACGAACCGGATACTTTTTAACCATGAACGATACTTTTAAATAAAAGAAATACTTTTCAACCGAAAATTAAACTTTTGAACCAAAAAGGATACATTTCACCCACAAAGGATACTGTATATCCAAAAGCGATACTTTTGAACCAAAAACAATACTTTTCAACCAAAAGGAAACTTTTTAACCAAAAAAGGTACTTTTTACACCAAAAGGATAATTTTTAACCAAAAACTATACTTTTTCACCCAAAAAGGATACTTTCTCTTCAAAGAAGCTACTTTTTAGCAAAATTGATCAATTTTTAACAAAAAAAGATTAACTTAACTTTTAGTAGTTCAATTCTCAATCAGATAGTTGAAATTTCAACCAAAGTAAATGAATATTTAACCCGAAAATACCAATTTTCAACAAAATAGCTGAATTTTTAACCAAAAAAAGTTACTTTTACAATATTGTTGAGTATAATAAGAAGTACATTAATTTTTAATAAAATATTTGTATTTTCAACCAAAAAAATAAATTTGCAACCCAGAAGATTTATTTTCTACTGAAAAAGATGAATTTTAAACAAATTAGTTGAATGTTTATCCAAAAAAGATGAATTTGTAAGCAAAAGTTGTGTATATTGGAAATATAAACGCGTGGAGAATTACAAATCCAAATATTAAAAATTCCATGATTTTCCGTAAATTCCATAAATCACTTTCGGTTCCCTGAAGAAAAGGAAAAAGTTTGAAAGCATAATTTACCACAAAACTTATCCTTCTCTTGTTTCGAGCGAGAAACAATAGCCGAGAAAGTAAATTCGACACTTGTAAAAAAACGGCAAAAACAACAAATTTTCAAACGAATAGTTGAATGCTCAAGAAAACAGTTAACTTTTCAACCAAAAAGATTCTTTTCCAACATGAAAGGATACTTTTTATCCAAAAAGGATACTTTTTAACCAAAAAGGATACTTCTTGCCCAAAAACAATACTGTTTTACAAAAAAGGATGCTTTTAACTCAAAAAGGATACTTTTCACCCAAAAGGGATACTTTTGACCCAAAAAGAATACTTTCTAACCAGAAAGGATACCTTTCTGCCAAAGAGGATACTTTTTAACCAAATATGATTTTTTTTAACAAAAAAGAATAATTATTACCTAAAAAGGATAATTTTCAATAAAAAAGGATACTTTTTATCCAAAAAGGATACTTTTGAACCAAGAAGTATTTTTTTTAACGAAAAAAGATACTTTTTAACAAAAAAGAAAACTTTTCAGCCAAAAGGATATTTTTCACCCAAAAAGAATACTTTCTAACTGAAAAGGATACTGTTTAACCAAAAAGGAAACTTTTAAACCAAAAAGGATACTTTTTACCCGAAAAGGATATTTTCTAATCAAAAACGATACTTATACAAAAAATATACTTTCGAAAAAAAGGATACTTTCGAACCAAGAAGTATGCTTTTCAACGGAAAAGGATACTTTTTAACGGAAAAGAAAACTTTTCAACCAAAAAGGATACTTTTTAACGAAAAACGATACTTTTTAACCAAAAAGGATACTTTTTAACAGAAAAGGATACTTTTTAACCAAAAAGGATACTCTTTACCCGGAAAGGATACCTTTTAACCAAAACCGATACTTTTTAACCAAAAACGATACTTTTTACCCAAAAAGGATACTTTCGAAACATAAAGGATACTTTTGAACCAAGAAGTATGCTTCATAACGAAAAAGGATACTTTTTAACAAAAAAGAAAATTTTTTAACCAAAAAGGATGCTTTTCACCCAAAAAGGATACTTTTCACCCAAAAAGGATACTGTTTAACCAAAAAGGAAACTTGTTGATCAAAAAGGTTACTTTTCAACCAAAAACGATACTTTTTACCCGAAAACGATACTTTTTAACCAAAAGCGTTACCTTTTACCCAAAAAGGATACTTTCGAAACAAAAAGGATACTTTCGAACCAAGAAGTATGCTTTTTAACGAAAAAGGATACTTTTTAACAAAAAAGAAAACTTTTTAACAAAAAGGATACTGTTTACCCTAAAAGTATACTTTTGAAACAAAAAAAGTACTTTCTAACCAGAAAGGATATTTTGTAATCGATGAAGTTACTTCTCAACAATATTGTTTAATTTTTAAGAAAGTAGTTCAATTGTCAATCAGATAGTTGAATTTTCGACCAAAGTAAATTAACGTTTAACCCGGAAAAACTAATTTCCAACAAAATAGTAGAATTTTCAACCAAAAAAGTTACTTTCACAATATTGTTACATTTATTTTCAATAAAAGAAATTAACAACAAATTTTTGAAAAAAAGTACTACAAAAACTTCTAAATTAAAAATTATCCGATAGTTTTAAAATTGCACCATTCAAAGCAAGACAAATATCGAAATTGAAGAATTGAAATTAGAAAGTGTGAAAATTGGAAACACAAACGCATGGAGAATTACAAATCCAAATATTGAAAATTCCATGAATCACTTTCGGTTCCCTGATGAAAAGAAAAAAGTTTCAAAGCCACAAAACTTATCCTTTTCTTCTTTCGAGCGAGAAATCATAGCCGAGAAAGTAAATTCGATACTTGTGAAGAAAAAAAACGGCAGCATCTGTTGTTCGATAGCTCAACATGGGATCCGATAAGAAAACGTGATTTACCGGCTCCCTGCAGACTCGAGCGTCAAAAAAAAAAGATAGGCGCGTTAATTTCGATCTTACTTGTCCTCTAGAAGCGCAAGCAAACGGTCAAGGTTTCTAATCCGTTTGATCGAGAGGTGAGTAATTTCTTAGGACTTCCTTCTTGGTAATGTGGGACAGTGTCCCACTTTATCAGCACCGCGCGGCGACTTATCACGCTTCTTTGAAGACATGTTTACAGCGAGACACCTGACCAGTCGCTTTTGCTTCAATACTTGACATGACGACACGACCACGTGCTGATGACTTGTGTCTGTGTAACACATTGAAAAATGCGTGTATACGTGTGTACCGCAAAGATAAAGATAAATATAAGCCAACTCTTTACTTTGAATAGAGAAAACAAAGCCTCTTGGCACGTGTTGATATGTGGTACCACAGGTACCGTAAGTCCC
>CAKNXH010000466.1:46947-66592 GCA_932178445.1 Andricus quercusramuli
TTTATATTATGAGAATGAAAAAAGTTTTACTATAAAAAGCCGATTTTGAAAATATATAAATTACCACAACTTCCCTACTCTTAATAAAATGTATTATTATTGTAGGTCAATCAATTCGTCTCGAACCAAGGAATCTATTATATTCTTGCATCAACTTTGAATTATGTAGAAAAAAAAAGTTTTACTGCAAAAAACCGTATTTAAAAATATTAGTGAGTGCTAAAAAAATGGAATAAATATTTTTTTTAAATCCCTTGGTCAGTTTCAAGATATTAGTAGTGAAAATAGGCTCTCCAAATGTCATCAATTTATCTGCAACCACTTTCTAGTTATCGTGTTCACAAAAAAGTGTGACATCTACACACACACACACACACACATTTATACGGACAATTGCTTAGAACACTGTATTAGACATTTTTAAACTGAGGAAAGTTTATTTAAAAGATTTAAAAAATTTTGAAAAATGTTACCATTACAAAACTTCCTCTATGAGGAAACAAAATGCACTGCATAAGAAAAATTTTCATTGCAATTAATTTGACAAACTTTCCCTAGATAACCAGCATTATTTTATTTTTTAATTTTACACGATCTGGACAAATTATTATTAAGAATCTCAAAATTACAATGTGATTACAATCTTTTTGGTTCAAAAATCGTTTTTTTACTTCCTCATAGAGGAAGCTTTGTGATGGTAACATTTTCCAAAATTTTTTAATTCAATTAATTAAATTTTCCTCAGTTTGAAAATGTCTAATACAATGTTCTAAGCAATTTTCTGGATGGGTGTGGGTGTGGGTGTGGGTGTGGGTGTGGGTGTGGGTGTGGGTGTGGGTGTGGGGGATAACTTGAAAAGCTATGGTAGTGGTTAATATTTTGAAATACGATTTTTTAAAGTAAAACTTTTCTCTTCAACATAATTCAAAACTGATGCAAGAATATAAAAGATTCCTTGGTTAAAAAAGAATCGATTGACATATAATATTAATACATTTTATTGAAGATTAGGGAATTTATGGTAACTTATATATTTTCAAAATCTATTTTTATTGTAAAAATTTTCTCATTCTCATAATTTAAAGTTGATGCGAGGATGGAAAAGATGTGTTGATTCAAGATAAATGGATTGACCTATGATATTGATACATTTATTGAAGAGTAAGAAAGCTATGGTAATGTTTAATATTCAAAATACGGTTCTTTATGGTAAAACTTTTTTCTTTAACAAAATTTAAAGTTGATGCAAGAATATAAAAGTTTCCTTAGTTCAAGGCGAATCGATTGACCTATACTATTGAAACACTTTATTGAAGAGTAAGGAAGGTCATTTAGTAAATTATAAGTAAAAACTTTCTCGTTCTCATAATTTAAAGTTAATGTGAGAATGGAAAAGATATGTTGATTCAGACGAATCGATTGACTTATAAGATTGAAATAGTTTCTTGAACATGAACAGTAAGGAAGTTATGGTATAGCATAATATTTGAAGAATTGGTTTTTATAGTAAAACTTTTTTCTTTGAGATAATTCAATGTTGACAAAGTATAAAAAAATTCCTTCTTTCGAGACGAATCGATTGACCTATAATATTAATACATTTTATCAAAGAGTAAGGAAGTTATTTTCATTTATATTATATTTAAAACCGATTTTTACAGCAAAAACTTTTTAATTCTTATAATTTAAAGTTTATGCGAGGATAGGAAAGATGTTTAGATTGGAGACAAATTGATTGACCTATAATATTGATACAATAATTGAAGAGTAAGAAAGCTATGGTAATGTTTAATATTTTTAAATACGGTTTTTTATAGTAAAACTTTTTTCTTCAACATAATTCAAAGTTAATGCAAGAATTCAAAAGATTCCTTGGTTTTTGGTAGAAAAGATTTTTTGGTTTGAGATGCACTATTTGAGTTAAAAATGTATCTCTTTAGTTAAAAATTTAACTATTTTGTTGAAAATTCGCTTTTTTGGTAAAAAATGAATTTTTCTATTTCAAAATGTCTTTGATTGACAATGTAATCTAGCTTCACAGATATTCACTTATTATTTTGCAAATTAACGTCAGAGATTCATCATTGCCATCCAATTTCTAGAAGTAGCGCAAAATTGGGACTTACGAAATATCCGGAGATTTCCGGCATCTGCTTATTGAGTATGAAGAAATTCTGGCTTGTATAATCAAGGAGACTTCCTGTTTCCAAGATTTCTCTTCTTTTGTTAAAAAAATTTAAAGAAATTTATATTTGGAAAATTTTATATTTAAGTTTAAATTGTAAGCCTTCAAGCAATTAAAGTAAAAATAAAAGGCTAAACTTACAGAAAATTGAGAAACTATAGGAATTTATAAAAAGAATCAATCATTAAACCACTTCGTTGTAAAATTGTTACAAAATAGTTGAATTTTTAACAGAATAATTAAATTTTCAAAAAAATATTTGAATTTTCAACTGAAATTATGAACCTTTAACAGCAGAAAAATACACAAAAATGATTTTCTAAAAATGAAGTTCAACTTTCCACCAAATAGTTGAATTTTCAATTTAACCCAAAAAGATGAATTCTCGATTGAAAATGGAATAGTTGAGTTTGTATTTTTAAAAATTTATTTTCAACCAAATGGTTGAATTTTCAATCAAGAGTGATATTTTTCCATCAAATAGTTGAATTTTCTACTGAAATAATAAAATTTTCAAACCAAAAAGATGAATTTCTCCCATAAAACAGTTAAATTTTTAATTAAAGAGTTAATTGTAAACTAAAAATGAAAAATTTTTAACTAAAAATGAAATAGTTAAATTTGCACTCCATAAAATTGAATTTTAACCAAAACACACGAATTTTCAACAAAATAGTTTAATTTTTAAGTCAAAAAGACGAATTTTTCACATAATAGTTGAATTATCAACATGAAGTTAATTTTCCAACAAATAGTTGAATTTCAAACTAAAAATAATCAATTTTCAACCAAAAATTTGATAGTTAATTTTTTACGTCAAAAAATTTATTTTCAATTCTAAAAAACAAATTTTCAACGAAATAGTTCAATTTTCAACCAGAAATGAAAGAGTTTAATTTTCAGTTGAGAAAATTAATTTTCAACTACTAAAAAAAATTTGAACAAAATGGTTAAATCTTCAAGCAAATAATAGAATTTCGGCCAACAGAGATGAATTCTAACGAAAAAATATAATACCAGACTTTGCAATTGAACCAGAAAAAAATTGAGACGATCGAGAATTGAAAAATAGACAAACAATAGAATTCAAAATGGTTCATGATATCATAAAATTCTTTCTTAGTGTATTTTTATCAGTAAATCGATTTTAATTCATAAAAATGAAAATTTTAAAACCCTAATTTACCTGAGTTTTTTCCTTAAGACTTTAGCATTGTTTTTTTATTGTATATTTATTAATTTAAGACTCTTAGATGTTTAAAAAACTTTTTTTATTTCAGCTAAAAGAAGATCAAAGTCTTGAAGAACAGAAATTTAAAAAAATTATTATTTATGAAAATAACAAAATTATGAAGATAAGAATTTTTTCAAATAATAATTCCAGATATCGCACCAAAGTTAGAAATTTAAATAACGGATTCAATATGACTGAACATTTTTTTTAATTATCCGATTCGTATAAAAATAATTATTCTTTGGTTGAAAATTAACTTTTGTTGAAAATTAATATTTTCGATTTGAAAATGCAACTGTTTTGTAGGAATTTCGTCTCTTTGGCTTTAAAATTAAACAATGTGGTTGAAATTGTATTTCTCCTTGAATGAAAAATCTTCATTGGTTTAAAGTTCGTTTTTTTAGTTGAAAATTAATTTACTCAAATGAAAACTTGAACCATCCATTTTTTGCTCAAATTTGATCCTTTTTAATAGAAAATGTTGCTATAAAATTTTGCATTGAAAATTTATATTTTTTGTTGAAAATTCATTTTTTTTCTTCAAATTAATTTTTTTTAATTAAAAAGTTTGCTATTATATTGTTGGTTCAGAATTCATCACTTCTGGTTAAATTTTTTATTATCTGGTTCAAAATTAACTTTTGTTGAAAATTCATATTTTCGACTTGAAAATTCAACTGTTTTGTAAAAAAATTCACCTTTTTGTCGTGAAAATTGTGGTTCAAATTTTGTTTCTCTCGAACGAAAAATCTTTACTGGTTTGAAATTTTTTTTTCAGTTGAAAATTAGTTTTCTTAAATGAAAATTTAAATCATCCATTTTTTGCTGAAATTTGATCATTTTTAGGTGAAAATGCGGCTATCAAATTTTTGATCGAAAATTCACATTATTTTGTTGAAAATTATTTTTTTAGATCGGATATTCAATTTTCTTGTGAAAAATTCAAAATTAGGTTGACATTTTTTTTCTCTCTTGAATGAAAAATATTTTTTGGTTGAAAATTTGTTTTTTTTTAGTTGAAAATTTCAGAAATCTTTTTTTGGCTGAAAATTGATTGAGCTACTTTGTTAAACATTAATTTCATTAGTTAAAAATTATACTTTTCTGTTAAAAATTTATTTTTTTAGTTGAAAATTCATCTCTTTTACTGTTTAGTTAAAAATTAATTTATTTTGATATCTTTTTATTTAAAATTAACATCTTTTTTTTTGCTTGAATATCAAATACTTTTCGTTGAAAGGTAATATTTTTTATTGAAAACTCAACTACTTGGTTTAAAGTTGAAATTCTTTGTTCAAAGTTAATTTTTGTTTTTA
This sequence comes from Andricus quercusramuli, assembly GCA_932178445.1. Lineage (NCBI taxonomy): Eukaryota > Metazoa > Arthropoda > Insecta > Hymenoptera > Cynipidae > Andricus > Andricus quercusramuli. The sequence continues at coordinate 51,683 of CAKNXH010000466.1, forward strand.
CAGTTGTAGAAGGACGAATTTACAACAATATATATAAATTTGCAACTCCATAGTTGAATTTTCATCTAAAAACGATCAATTTAAAACAAAAGTGATAAGTAAATTTTCATTTGAAAAAATTAATTTTCAAAAAAAAAAAATAATTTTCAACAAAATATGTAGTTCAATCTTCAACCAAGAAAATGAATGTTAAATTTTCGTTGTTGAAGATTTATCATTTTAGTTGAAAATTCAACTACTTTGTTAAAAATTTAATTATGTTGTTAAAAATTCAACTATTTTGTTGAAAATTTATCTTTTTTGGTCAAAAATTTAACTGTTTTGTTCAAGATTGGTCTTTTTGGACAACAAATTCGTCCTTTTGGATTGAAGATTCATTTTTCATGGTAGCAAATTTCATGGTTAAAAAATCAACTGTTATCTGAATCATTCAAATTTTTGGCTTGAAAACTCAACTCTTTCGTTGAAAATTCATCTCTTTTGATAGAAACTCTTTCATGGATCAATTTTCAACTATTTTGTTGAAAATTCAATATTTTTTGACTTGAAATCTAAAGAGTCGGGAGAGAAATTTTTTTTTCAAATTTTGAATAACTGACAATAAAAAATTCCATCACGAGCTTATTGCTTTTTACAACGTCAAATCTATTGGGTCAATTTGTTTACAGCTTTTACTTTATCGTAGGTCGTAAAATTTCATTTATTCGCAATCGCGAAATTATCGCATATGATCGAGATTCTCCATCCATAATTTTAATAGCCCATGTGTTTTTTACGGTTAGTCGATTTCCGTTAGCAATCATTGAAAAAATAAATAAAAAGGACACTGAGACGAGAAATTAATGAAGCATTTTAAATTAATTCAACTTGCAGAGAGGTACGATCACCTATCTTCAAGAGGCAATCAATTTGCTTTCACAATCACATTTCCGAGCCATAATTTTCCATGTCACTATGATATTTCAAACTTGGCGGTCACGGATAATAAGTAATAATATGCGTTTTGATCGATGTGATTTTTTAATTCCGTTCCACTTTCTATGACAAGGCCGGAAATAAAACTTGATGCATACAGTCTCGAAAGGGTCACTATAAAAAAAACAGCGAAATCTTAATTTATTTTTTCCGTGCTTCGGACTTAACTCGATTCATTTATCATAATTTTCTCGAGACTCGAGACTCTTTTCAGACATTTGACATTGAAGCTTGGATGTCATGTTCGGATCTGGAACATAAACTTTCTTTCTTTTTTGATTCCAGTCAGCCAAGTGGATTGGCTGGTTGTTGGCCATGTGTGTCGTCTGCTTAACGGAAGCAAGGTACAAAATTCGAAGACCGATGCCTCCTCCACCTCCTCAAATCTACAAGAAGTCATGGCCTATTGGGCCCAGAATTTCAATGGGAAATACTGTTCATATTAATAGCAATAATTACCCTCCGAAGAGGCCACCTCCTGCTCACAAGCCAAATAATTACAGGTATGAATCACAAATAATCTAGGGGGAAGCAACTCTGGTAATCCGGTTGACCGTTCGGTTATCCGACTCGTATTCCGGGTAATGCGATTCATCCAAGTAGCACTAGCCTAATCAACCTGTAATCCACTTGTAATCCAGGGTAATTCACTTCTAATCCTGAGTAATCCACTTAAAATCTTAATTACTCCACTTGTAATCCAGGGTAATCCATTTGTAATCCAACGTAATCCAATTGTAATCATGAGTAATTTACTTCTGATCTGATTAATCCACTTGTAGTCTCAATTAATCCAGAGTAATCCACTTGTAATCCAGCGTAATCCACTTGTAATCATAAGCAATCCAATCGTGATCCTGGAAAATCCACTTATCATGTTGCGTAATCCACTTGTGTTCCATCGTAATCAACTTTAATCCTCGGCAATTCACTTTTACTCCTGGAAAATCTACTTGTAATCCTGAAAATCCACTTGTAATATTTAGTAATCCACTTGTGATCTTAAGTAATCCATTTTTACTACAGAGTAATCCATTTGTACTACAGAGTAATCCACTTGTAATCCTGAGTAATCCACTTGCGATTTTAATTAATCCACTTGTAATCCAGGGTAATCCATTTGTAATCCAACTCAATCCACTTATGCTCATCAGTAATCCACCCGCAATCCAGAGTAATTCACTCGTTATACAGAGTAATTCACATGTTATCCAGGGTCATTCACTTGTAATTCAGAGTTATCCACCGGTAATTCAGAGCGAACCGCTTGTAATCCAGAGTAGTACACTTTGTACCCAGGGTAATCCACTTGTAATCCGCTAGTAATGCAGAGTAATGCGCTGGTAATTCAGAGTAATATGTAGTTATCCGTTGTAATCCAGAGTATCCCGCTTGTAATCCAGAGTACTCCATTTGTAATCAAGAGTAGTTCACTTGTAATATACTTGTATTCCAGATTAATTCACTTGTAATACAGAGTAACCCACTTTCAATCCAGGGTAATCCACTGGTAATCCAGAGTAATCAACTTGTGATGCAGCGTAACTCGCTTGTAATCCAGAGTAATTCACATGTAGTCTCAATTAATCCAGAGTAATCAACTTGCAATCATAAGTAATCCACTCGTGATCCTGGAAAATCCACTTGTAATCTTGAATAGTCCACTTGTAATCCATCGTAATCCACTTGTAATCCTCAGTAATTCACTTTCAGTGCTAGAAAATCCACATGCTCTCCTGAAAAATCCACTTGTGATCTTTAGTAATCCGCTTGTAATCATAAGTAATCCATTTGTTCTCCTGAGTGATCCACTTGCGACCCTGGAAAATCCACTTGTAATTTTAAGTACTCCATTTGTCATTCAGCGTAATCCATTTGCAATCTGCGTAATTCACTTCTAATCATGAGTAATCCACATGTAATCCAAAGTAATCTACTTTCAATCCAGCGTGATCCACTTGCAATCCAGAGTAATCCACTTGTAATCCAGAATAATCTAGAGTAATTCACATGTTATTCAGAGTCATTCACTTGTAATCCAGAGTAATCCACCGTTAATTCAGAGTAATCCGCTGGTAATCCAGGGTATTCCACTTGTAATCCAGAGTAATCCACTTTGTTTTGGGTTGAAAAATCAAGAATCTTTGTAGAAAATTGTCTTCTTGTTTTAAACTAATATTTTAATGTTGAATAGTCGAACTAAAATCTTTTTTTTATGAAAATTAAACAAAAAATTTTATTTGTTTTAAAAATTCATCTCTTTTAGTAGAAATTTAATCTTTCATGGATAAAAATGCAACTATTTGGCTGAAGATTAAATAATTTTGCTAAATATTCATCCTTATTGTTCAAAAATTCAACTGTTTTGTTGAAAATTCGACTTTTTGCTTAAAAAATCAGTATCGTCGTGGAAAATTGACTTCTTGTTTAAGTCTCATATCTTAATGTTGAATAGTTAAGCTAAAATCTTTTTTTGGGATGAGAATTCAACTTTTTTTTTAGTTTGATTTTTTTATTTGAAAATTCATCTTTAGTTGAAATTTCACTCTTCTTGGATAAAAATGCAATTATTTGGTTGAAAATTCAATAATTTTGTTAAAAAGTCATTCTTTTTGGTTAAAAATTTAACTGTTTTCTTGAAAATTCAAGTATCTTCGAAGAAAATTTACTTCTTATTTAAAACTCATATTTAAATGTTGAAATGTCAAATTAAAATATTTTTCGCGTGAAAGTTCAATCTTTTTTAAATTTATCTTTCTTATTTAAAAATTCATTTGTTTTAGTACGAATTTCATCTTTCTTTTATAAAAATGCAACGGTTTGTTTGAAAATTAATCTTGTTTGCTCTTTGGTTGAAAGTCGAACTATTTTGTTGAAAATTGATATTTTTAACTGAAGATTCAACTGTGTGGGTACAAGCTGACATACTTTGTTGGAATTTTTTTTAAAGAAGGTGAACATTTTCTTTGGTTGAAAATTGACCTACTTTTGTTGAAAATTTTTTTTTTTGCTGAGAATTCATATTTTCTGATTGAAAATTCATTTTTTACACAGAAAACTCGTCTTTTGGCTTGAATGTTCAACCGTTTAAATAAAATTTTTTGTTCATGACTGAAAAATCTTTATTTGTTAAAAATTCGTCTTTGTGACTTTAAAATTCATTTTTCAAACGAAATGTAATATTTTTGTTTGAAATATCAACTATTGCAGTTTTTTCTTGAAAATTTATGTTTTTAGGTAGAAAATTCAATTGTTTTGTGGATAAATCAATTATTTTGTTGAAAATTTAAATATTTTGTTCAGAATGCAAATATTTTGTTAAAAAATCATGTTATATGGTAGAAAAGTCATTTTTTTGTTCAAAATAAATAAATAAATTTGCAAACATTAAATTTGTATCTGAAATATTGTTTTATTCTGTTTTTAAAAGACCTTGAGCTACAAATATTACAAGAATAAAATGCTGGTATTTGAATGTTGATGATTAGGGAAAATAAAAAATTGGTCAAGGAAAAATCAGAGAATTTTGAAAATGAATTTTCACCCTGCAAAGCATTATCTTAAATACAAAAAATTGCCATCAGTCCCATATCTTATTATTTCTGGAAACCATAAATTAAGTACATTAAGAGGGGGGGGGGCTAGAATTATTTTGTTACGGTTCGTTATAGGGGAATGGGGGTCTTGGAGACGGCCTATAATCCGTTACGCGATTCAAATAAAGCCCCTAAATAATTAAATCTAATTAATAAATATATAATCCACGTTGATTTGAAAAAATAACACAACTTGGCATTTTTTCGTCACAGAATTCGACGTCCTCCTGTATTCAACGTCGTACCCAACGGATGGAAAACTCATCAGATTCCTGCAATGGGCGTTCTTAACAATCACGCAGCTCTACCTCAACGGCCACCAGTGAAAGAGTTTCATTCACTGAGCAAAGTCCCTGAATACAGTCCGGAATACCGACCAGAAGCTGTTATAATCCCACCCTCCCATCGAGGTGGTATTGATGACGACAAAGGACCCATTCACACGATTCCTGCTCCGAATTTAAGTCCTGCTGATAAACCATACAATCTAGTGGAATCAAAAGCATCTGAAAAGATTCACCATGAGGACCATTCACCCCGAAGGCCATTCGAGTCGAATAACATTCATTTTCCAGGTAAAAATGTTTTTCTAGAACTAAATCGATAATCAAATAAGTATTAGATTGAGTATGTATTTTTCACAACATCCCAGCTGAAAGTTTGACTTTCGTTTCTAATCTGGATAGCTGAAGGGCCAAAAAAACCGAATTGATGCGTCGATCAGAACTTTGATCAAAGTTATGAAAAGTTGCCGGCAAATTTGAACGCGATGTTGCTTCTCCAATAAAGAGCAAATATCGCATTCGTAAATTCAGAATGAAGGGTACGCTGCTTTGCCCCAGTTTACGGTCAGAAAAATCTGTGCTTCAAAACTTTGATTGGTTTTGAAGTGCAGTTCATTAGATTTTATTGTTATTACAGAATTGTTAAAATAAGGATACTTTTAACTAGTGGTTGAGCACCTTGACATTGTTTTACTATTGATCCCCAAAGGTTCAAATTTATAACATTAATTTTATTTAAGTGTGTAAAAGCACATTTATTCTACTTTCATCCATTAGCTCTTGCGAGCCACAATGCGCGCGAACGAACATTGTAGAAAGAAAGAACCTAATGGATTCCAGTAGCTCCAAAATATTTAACAAAGAAATCTTAGGCGAGCCAGGAGATGGGGGAACCAACCTCAACGAAAGTTCACAATTTGATTATTAAATACCTAGCTACAAGTGTGCATTTAGAAAGAGCAAGTATCACCCTCATTCACATCACCTCACGAGCCACAATGCGCGCGAACGAACATTGCAGAAAGAGCGGATTATGTAAATTTAGATAGCTTGGAAATGCTGTGCATCACAAATCTAAGGCGAGCCAAGTAACGGGCGAACCAATCACACGGAAAGCTTATAATTTGATTGCAAAGCACATAGCTACTATTTTTTCCAATTTATAATTTAATTTGAAATTAAAAAAAACAATACTAAATGATGCATCCATTAAGAATGTTAAAATACTTTAAAACACAAAGAGCACTGCACAGCACTAAATTCTCAATTGATAAAGAAAAATACATTGAGTGTAAACACTTGCATCCATCGCGTGTGACAGGTACCTCTATACCTACTATAAGAACACTCTTCTCTGGAGCGTCAACCCAAAGACGACCTCGTCCAAACGAGCGTCGAGATGGTCGAGAGCGAAGTGACGAACGATCTGGGCAGATCTGGGACCCGTCTCCAAGTGAACTAGATTTCAGTGCGCGTTGAGCGTGCTATGCCGCTATTGGTTGGAAGTTCCCACTCTGCTCGATGGAGAGGGGTCCTACTACCGCTTGATTTGTAGAAACGAAAACTATACCTAAATTCATAACGTGAGCTTCACTTGCACGTTAGGACGATGGGATACGTATACACATTACAACATGCTTATGTGACTGAATAAGGTATCCATGCCAATCATCAAATGTAGCTCAGGAGGCATAATTATGTCCAACAGCGTCGTGTTTTCATTACCTACCAATAATATCGGCGGATGAGTATTTCTTAACTTGGAAAACGCTTTCACCTGCTGTTTGCCATTTATCATAATTTTCTCGGATGTTACGAATCGCTCTCGGAGTACCACACTCGCTCAGTTTATTTTTCATTCCATAGCATCAGGTACATCGGTAGAGACTCCTGTAGCCATCTTATTAGCAATTTTAGATCAGCAGCAATGGTCTCACCAAAACAATTGATGTCTATTTTTGACCATAACTATGAAACATTCACCATATTCTCCTCAAAGCTCTGCACCAGTTCAAGTTTGAAAAGTGTTCTACCCCTCAATATTTTAATCAATTTGCTTTGATTTCCTCCTAATGTCTTCGACGATGAACTTCACCTTGTTCAGCATCTTCTGTCTACTGGATGGACAAACATAGCTCAAGAAAGCCGCCGACACTATCAATGCTAAACTTAAGTACGTTGGAAGATTGCCGTTTTCCTCGTATATTCGATAAGCTTTCTAAGTTGTTGCAGTAAACAGGGATTTCATCAAAAGTAGATACTACGGAGGCAGTGATTTGCAGCTGGTAGTTTCGTCTTTAGATGTGGTTAAATAAATCTCCCGTTTTTAGTAGCAAAAAGAAGTACTGAAGCTATCCTAATTATAGTTTCCTGTCGAAGGTTAAATTAAGCTTAGACATTCTTTATGTCCTCGGCAGAGTATTGCTTCTTTTTTAGCTTAACTTTCAGCTAGGATTCGGGACAATTTTAATGATGATCCACACTGCCGCTGACACGTTGCCTGAGTAACATTTTTCCCAAATCTTACATCTTCCAATCTTGTTTCTTTTAATAATAACAAAGTGACTTGACCTCGAGGTTTGGTAGGTGACTCTTTTAGAAATGTAACAAGATTGTCCCAACGCGTTTACAGATTACATTTGTGAAATTCGTCTTTCCTTATGAGAGGGAAACAGAAATCGCATCTTTTTCCGATTTTTGCTTTTCCGCAATTGGGAAAGTTTCAGATTTTTCTACGATAGAAGAGAAAAAAGGATTTATAAAAACTTTAAAAGAAATTTTTAACCTGAGAAAGCATTTGAAGTTTTAGAATATCTTTTCGGTGCTGTAAAATATCTCCTTTAGTAAAATTGCCTAGCTTTGGCGTCCTAGCAATTTCACAAACTTGACATTAGCATGATAACAAGTTGCTTAATCAGGTAAGATCACTGTTTTCCCCGCCCCTTCTCAGTCTGACAAATATCTCGTTTACATCCAATAAGAAAAACTGTCGGTAATCGTCTGTCATCATCGGTATAATCAAAATGTTTTTGAACACTTTCTAAAACTTTTTCGTTTAGCTTTATCATCATTTTAGTTTCTTCCAAAACATGGTAATCACGCTTTTTTGCGATTCTCATCACGAGTTACAGCAACTCTTAGTATTTCAGAAAAGCCTACCCCCACTGATCTTGATCCCTTTGCGTCCCAACTTAAAGAATGTTAGCAAACAAAACTATAACGAAGAGCTGTTATCAGGAATTTGACAAGGAAATTTGTCATTTTCGTAGCGCTTTACAGGCGTCGAAAGTCGATCTTTCAGAAGGGACTTTGTGAAAAATTCTTTTCAACTAAAAATTTGTATGATTTGACACAGGAACGAGCGTAACACAAAGACCACTGACAAGTCCAACTCCAACTCTGCAATCTCAGCATCAATACGAAGTTACAGAAACGAATGACAACAATATTAAAGACTACCATACGGTACCTCCAGCCTACTACACTCCTGAATATGATTCAACAAGAGTCTCAACAGTCATCAATCCTGAGGTTCAAGCAAACGAAGTCTACCTAAGTCATTCTCCCACAAATACTGGACTAATCGGAACCAACACTATTCAATTCGGACAATCGAGTCTTCCTATGCAAACGAATCTTCACAGTACTCTCTCAGTTGGTTTCCCAGGAACAGCTAGTCAGGCAACAGTTGGAGGACAACAACTACCTGACCTGCATGTAGGACATCCAGCTCCAGCTGGACCTCCTCTCTCAGCCACTCAACTTTACGACTTGTTGAATAATTTTCCCCAACAACTCACTGAACAGTACACAAGTGGTCAACAACCCCAGCTCCAGCAACACATTCTTCAACAACAACTGGGTCAATTCTTCCAAACCGATGCTAATGGTGTGACTAGGTTCTCGCAACCTCAGATGCATTCCTTCAATTATGATGAACAAGCCAATAAGAAGAATCAACGTCCTCAGCAGCAGATCCTGATTGGACAAGATTACGGATCTGGTAGAGTCACTGCTGATTACAATCTGGAACCAGAGTCTGCAGGAACAGGGGATGCTAACAGTGTTCATAGGACGAATGAAGAATTCAATTATCCAGCTGAGGTCTCGGATCAGCAGGAGAATAACATTGAGTATGAGCAGACTTTGAATCAGAGAGGACAGTCGACCTATTATAATAAGGTAAGAGATTCTATCATTATAATACAAACAGGCTTTACAGTGATCATTTTTTTTTTATTTCTCATACCAAGGACACTACAAAATGGTAATTTCCAAATGCCATTTTTTTCAAAGTAATTTTAAAAAAAAGTTCTGAACCTTACGCTGATAGTTCCAATCCAGAAAAATTTAGAGACTTTTAGAGGAAGAGAAAAGTATCATTAATAAAGCATAATCGCACAAAATGAAACTACACTGGAACTTGCATTTAATTAGTCCGTGTTTATGTCATTCCGAGAGCATGAGGGCCGCACTCTCAGCGCCTAAGTTGCAACAGGTTGTGTGATCCGTCCAAATACAACAGATATTTTTCACGCGGCCCTGTCTGTTTACGTTTAGATTGTCTGGATTTATGTTGAAGGTCAATGCAAGCCATGCCCGAGACTCTACTTAATTCCAAGTTCCAGTGTAATTGAACCCTACATTCGCAAATATGAATAAAATCTTTGAAGATTTATTCATATTTCACTAATTTCAATAAAATTAATAAATCCTCATTCTAGAAGATTCCAAATTCATGAAAAACATTGTAGAATATTCTAAAAAAAGTGAAGAAAATTCAAGAACTTACAAAGAATTTTAGAAAGAGATTTATTTAATTACGAAAAACTCTATCTAGAATTCTCTAAAACATTCCAGAATTGGCTAGAAAATTCCATATAATTTTAGAATTCTACAAATTTTCGAACCATTCTATTACATTCTCCAAAAGTCAAGAATATTTCAGATTTACTGGAGACTTTTATAATTACATTATTATATTTAAAAAATTAAAGAATATTGAATAAAATTTCAATTAAAAAAATTACGGGTACCGACAATAAAATATTTGGGAACATTTTTAATGATTTAGTTGTTATTTCAACAAATTAATTTAAAGTTTTTAAGATTTCGAAATATGTCATAAAAGAATCTAGAAGATTTTAGAATATTTTTTTTTTATTTTGCATGATTTTAAACAATTTTAGTAAAACTGAATTATCTCAAAATATTTCAAAGTTTTAGAAGTTTTCGAAAAATTCGAAAATAACTTAAATCTGGAGAAGATTTCAAAAAAAAATAACGAATTGTAAATTTTTGATGGTTTTGAGAAAAATTAAAGCTTTTTAAAGATTTTGAAAGATTTCAAGATAATGAACACATTTTATAAAAATTCCTGGGAAAATTCAAACTGAGTTTTTATCTTGAAACATTAATTTTAAGAGACTTTTTAAGGCCATTTTTTATCTTAACAGAATCTTAAAAAATGTAGGAAGAATTCTAAACATTTTTAAAATATTTAAAAGGATTATAAGTTTTGGAACGATTCAGAAATAATTTGAAAAGATTTTTAAAAAGTTTCAAGATTTCAAGATAATAAAAATAATCTCTTTAAGATTCGTGGAAAAATTTTAAATGACATTTTTTTTGGAAAATTAACTTCTTGAGAGAATTTAAAAGGATACCAAAATATTTAAAAAGATTTCTAAAAATGTCGAAAAAATCTTGAATATTCAAATGCAATTTTTAAAATTTTGAAACATTTTTCAAAATTTTAGGGATATTTAGATTTACTTTTAAAAAATGTAGGTCTTTGGATTTAAAGAAGTTTTGAAGAGGTCAAAAATCTTTTCTAACTTTGAAATATTTTCGAAAATTTATCAAATATTTTGTAATTTCATCCAAACTTCTAAAATTCTTAAGCATCTTTTAAAGTAACTCGAATTTTTCTTAAAATTTTGTAAAATCCTATAAAATAAAAAATTAGGATTTTTCAACATATCTGAAATCTTTAATAACCTTTCGGAATTTTTCTCCTGAATCTTATCAAAATTATATTCATGTAACTTTAAGAATAAATAAACAAATAAAAATAACCAATATAAGCAGTTATTTAAAGTTTTAATTTAGTATGCAAAATTATTTTAGTTTTTTGCTACAAAACCGTAAAATTATGTAACTCGAAAATATGAACTATCAACTAAAAAGTTAATTTACAACTAAACAGTTAAACTTTTAACCAAAAAGATACATTTTCATCCAAAAAGGACGAATTTTTAACCAAATAGTTGAAGCCTTGACCAAAATGATGAATTTTAAGAACAAATTAATTTTTTACGAAAAAAAAATGAATTTGCAACAAAACACATAAATTTGCAACAAAATTGTAGAATTATTAAGTAAAAAATGATCAAATTTCAACCAAAAATAGAATAGTTAAATTTTCAGTTTAAAGAATTAATTGTCAAACAAATTGATGAATTTTCAACTAAAATTGTGAATCTCAAACTAGAATTGTTGAATTTTTAACCAAAAAGACAAATATTGAACTGAAAAATATATTTTTTCAATCAAAAATTGAATAGTTGAATTTTTAGTTTAAAAAATTGATGTTCAACTGAAGAGATGAATTTCTAACTGAAATCATGGAATATCCAACCGGAATACTCACATTTTCAGTTAAGAACAATTTTTAAAAATTCAACAAAACAGTTCAAGTTTCAACGTGAATAGTTAAATTTGCATTAAAAAACTAATAATTTTCACTAAAAAAAAGACGAATTTTCAACAAAGTACATCAATTTTCAACCAAATATTCTAAAAAATTATTTAATTTCCAAGCCGACAATACGAATTTTCCAGAAAACATTTAAATTTTCAACAGAAAATATAATTTATAACCAATCAGTTGAAATTTCAACAAAATAGTTACATTTTCAGTTAAAGAAAATAATTGTTAACCAAATAAAACACGAATTTGAAACTAAAATTATGAATCCTCAACCAAAAAAATTAGCATTAAAGAAAGTATTTCAACTTTTAACCGAAGAGTTTATATTTCAACAAAAAATATTTTAATTTAAATTAAAAAACAGTTGGTTTTAACTTATGAAGATGAAGTTTCAAGAAAATACTTGAATTTTCAACTTGAACAGATTAATTTTCAACCAAACAGTTGCATTTTAAACAAAAAAAATTGCTTTTTTACCAAAAAACGAATTCAACACAATACATCAATTCTCAACCAAATAGTTAAAATGTCTAACAAATTGTTTAATTTTCTAGCCGAAAATACGCATTTTTAACAAATAAACAAATAATTTACAACCAATCAGTTGAATTTTTAACAAAATAGTTAAATTTTTAAGTAAAGAAAATAATTTTTAACCAAATAAAGCACGAATTTTAGACTAATCTTATGAATCTTTAACCAAAAAAATGAACTTATAAGAAAGTATTTGAACTTTTAACCGAAGAGTCTATATTACAATAAATCCTCAACTAAAACAGATTAATTTTGAACCAAATAGTTACATTTTTAACAAAAAATTGATATTCTACCAAAAAAGATGAATATTTAACAAAATACATTAATGTTTACTGAAATATTCGACATTTCAGCATAAAAACTATACTCTTTTGTTGAAAATTCATTTTTCATAATAAAAAAGTCATCTTTCTTGGTTGAAAATGAACTTTTTTTAATGAAAATTCAACTATCTTATTTTGTCTTTTTGTCTTGAAAATTCAAATATTTGATTGAATATCAATCTTTTATGTTTGAAAATTCGACCATTTGATTGAAAATACATCTCTGTTTGCTGAAAATTCAACTAGTTTTCAGAAATTGAACTATTTTGTGAAAAATCTAATTATTTTTGGAAAATATAACTATTTCGTTAAAGTCATCATTCTTGTTCGAAAATTCATCTTTTGTGGTAGAAAAGTTGAAAATTTATATTTCTTGATTGAAAAGTAACTTTTTTAAAAAAATTCAACTGTTTTTGAGGAAAATTCGTCTTTTTTGACTTGCAAATGTTATTATTTGGTTGAATCTTTAACTATTTTTTGGAAAACTTGTCTGTTTTACTGGAAAGTTAATTTATTTGGTTGCTAATGAAACTGTTTGGTTGAAAATTATTATTTTTTTTGTTGTTAAAAATTCGTCTTTTTGGGTTGAAAATTCATCTCTTTAAGCATACAATCTTTCTGGTTGAAAATTCAACTACTTTGTAGAAAATACAATATATATTTCGGCTTGAAATTTTAGGAATTTAAATTGTTTGTTATTGAATTCAATATGTTATCTACATTAATTTGATTTAAAAGACTTCATAAACGTATCGCCCATAATTGGAAAAATTTTCCTTGTGACACGAAAGTGGCTTGGCGCCGCCAGGACTACGAAAAAAGTACCCTGGCGGCGCCAGGCCTCGATAACACCACTGTGACACACCTATTTTTTAGAGAAGGATACTTCATATATTAATATGAAAATTATTGATTTATTCATTTATATCTCCTCTTTTTTGAAGGTAAACAACCCTAGCAGTGTATCATCTCAATTTTACACGACACTTCCAAATAGAGAAGCGGCGGAAAAACTAGCAGCACTCGCAGCTGCTGGTAATGTGAACAGTCACCTTATTGGTCAATTAAAAAAACAAAAAGAATTCCAACAAGACGAGACCGTACCTGAGAATCACAAAGACGAATCTTATCGAGAAAATGAACAACGAGAGGGAGAACAGGAAAGTTACGATCAGCAGCAACGCTTTGAGGACAAATTCAAGCAAACCTACCAACAACAAAAGTTTAGAGAACAACAAATTCGTCAGGAACAGGTAATTTTTTTATAGTATACAATAACAAATTTTTAGGTCCCCGAAAAACTTCAATTAGAAAATTTTCTCATTTTTCGCTGAACAATTTTACATTTTCCCTGACCATCAATATTTAAAGTCCAGCATTTCAATCACGTAAAATTTTTATCTTACAATTTTTTACATACGGAATAAAATAATCAATTTTTAGATCAAACTTTTGAAAATTATTGATTTACATATTCCGAACAGAAAATAAAAAAAAAATAGAATAAAAAAAAATTTTTGTAACATAAAAGATGAATTTTCAATCCAAAAGGACGAATCTTCAAGAAAACAGTTAAATTTTCGACGAAAAAAAAACTTTTAACAAAACAATTAAATTTTTAATAAAATAAATGAATTTTCAAACAAATAGTTAAATTTTCAGTGAAAAAATTATTTTTCAACAAAAAGAAAATAATTTTCAACAAAATAGTTAACTTTCCAACAAGGAGAATGTTCTTTCAAATAAAATAATAAATTTTCAATACAAAAGAACAAATTTTCAAAAGAAGAGTTAAATTTTCAGCAAGAAAATTACTTTTAACAAAATGAATGAATTTTCAAACAAATAGTTGAATTTTCAGTAAAAAAAATATTTTTCAACAAGAAGAATTTTGAACGAAGTAGTTACATTTTCAAACAGGAGGATTCATTTTTAACTAAAATAATGAATTATTTTCAATCTAAAAGAGCAATTTCTTAAATCTTTAAGGAAACAGTTAAATTTTCGACGAAAAAAGGACTTTTAACAAAATAATTAAAATTGTAACCAAATGGATAAATTTTCAAAGAAATAGTTCAATTTTGAGTAAAAAAATTATTTTTCCAACAAAAACATTTTTTTTATCAAAATAGTCCAATTTTCAACCAGTGGGATGCACTTTCAACTAAAATAATTAATTTTCCCGCCAAAAAGACAAATTTTCAACGATATAAATGAATTTTCGACGAAAAAATGATTTTTAAAAAAATAATTAAATTTCAAAAGCAATGAATTGTCAAAGAAATAATTAAATATTCAGTAAAAAAAAAATAATTTTCAACAAAGCAGTCAAATTTGCAAGCCAAGGTTTCCATTTTCAGCTAAAATGATACATATTCCAGCCCAAAAAGACCAATTTTTAACAAAATAGTTCAATTTTCGACAAAAAATGACTTTTTAACAAAGTGATTTCATTTTTAACAAAATAATTCAATTTTAAAAAC
>CAKNXH010000466.1:76592-91226 GCA_932178445.1 Andricus quercusramuli
ATTGCTTGGAAATACCTAATCGTAATGATGAAATCTTTTCAAGAAGAGACTGGATTCTTCCTTTGTTCGGTAATATCTTTCCTTTATTTCACGTCTCCCGTCAACTTGTGATGTTATGTACACGAGAATCAGTGCTCAGAAGGATGAATGAACATTCTTATGGTACAGGCAGGACTACAATTAATTACAATCAGTTCACACCACTCATAATGAAAAAACAACAACAATTTGCAGTCTCTAAGATCCTTCTCGCACAATATTGCGTAAAGTGTAAAGAACTAAAGATTCATTCACGCTGTTTATACATCTTTGACGTAACTTTCGTTTTTCAATTCTAGACCTAACATTCAATTTCTCATTAACGACTCAACATTCTTGTTTTAATTATCGCTGTGACATTCAGTTTTCAATCATTATCGAGCCTTCTGATGGAATAAACGAAGCAATTTTGAAGGGTAAGTTGAATACCTGTTCAGAGAGACTCTTTTCAAAAGCATTGGGGAAAATTAGCTGACTACTACGATCGATCCATGAACCAGGGTCTGCCATCATTGGTACGTCGTTTGGTCAGAATATCACAGCCAGTTTCTGTGACCAAAAGAGTTTGCTCAAACTGTGCTGACCACAATCCGTCTGTGGTGACCGCCGTCCAATTATCGGGCCACATATCGCTTTTCCAAGTTCCTTGAGATATCATCGGCTCGATTGTGAAACAATGTCCAGCTTTCATCACACCCACTGCCTTGTTCTCTGAAATTATAACAACTTTTTGAGTAAACAGGGTCTGATTTCCAAATTTCCTGACTTTTTCAATCTGATTTCATTTTTCTATTGTATTTCAGGGCTCGGAACTGCTCAAGTTAAAAAAAAGTAATGTAGTAACCATACTTCTCTCAAAAATGTAGCAAAAAAGTAACCATAAAGAAAGATTTTTTAACAAAAAAGACGAAGTTTCCACCAAAATTATGAATCTTCAAAAAAAAAATGTATGTTTAAGAAAGGAGTTCAACTTTCAACAAAATGGTTGAATTTGTCTGACTAAAAAAGATGAATTGTTAACGAAAAATGTAATAAATGATACAATAACCAAAAAAGATTTTAATTTAATATGACCAATTTTTACAAAACAGTTGAATTTTCAACCAGTAAATATGGATTTAACTTTAAACTAAATTTTCAACTTTAATTTAAAGATTAAAATTGAATAATTCAATTACCAAACAGATGGATTTTCAACTACAACTATAGAATTTTCAATTGGAATAAGTTAAATTTTCAGTTAGAAAAATTACTTTCAACAACAAAAAAACTTACAAATAAATAGTTACATTTTCAAACGGAGTGATGAATTCTCAAATAAAATTGTGAATATTTAACTGGAATAGTTGAATTTTAAAAGTGAAATGATGAATCTTTAACAAGAATAATAAAAAATGTAACAAAAGAGTTTAACTTTCAACCAAGTAATTTTATTTCCAACCTAAAAGATGAATTTTCAACTAAAATAATAAATATTTAACTGAAATACTTAAATTTTTAACCGAAAAGAATAATTTTTAAACAAGAAGATTAACATTTAAAGAAAAAGATCACTTTCTAAAAAAAATCGATTTTTAACAAAATATGTGGATTTTCAATTAAATAGTTGAATTTTCAATTAAAAAAAAAAACTTTTCATCCAGATTGTTGAATTTCAAACTATAAAAGATCAATTTTCAACTAAAAACGATAAAGGTAAATTTTAAGTTAAAGAAATTGATTTTCAACCAAACTGATGAATTTTCAGCCATAAAGATTAATTTTCTATGAAAAAAACAACGAATTTTCCACAAAGTACATACATTTTCAAACAACTAGTTTAATTTTTAAATAACAAAATCAATTTTTAACCAAATACTTTCATTTTCATCAAAAAAAAATATAAATTTTCAACCAAAAATTGAATTTTCTGTTTAAAATCTAACTCTTAACAACAACAAAAACGGATTTTCAGGAAAATAGTTAAATTTTCTACTAGAATAGTTATATTTTTAGTTAAAAAAATTTATTTTCAACAAAGTAGCTACATTTTTAACCAGAGATGAATTTTGAATGAAAATTATGAATCATCAACAAAAAATGCACGTTTAAGGAAGTAGTTCAACTTTTAACAAAATGGTTGAATTTATCTGACTACAAAGAAATTTAATATAGAAAACAGTAGAATTCATTAAAAAATACGATTTTTCAAAAAAATAGGTTATTTTTCAACCAAATTGTTGACTTTTTAAGCCTAAAAGACCAATTTTTACAGAACAGTTAAATTTTCAAGCAGTAAATATGGATTTTCGACAAATAAGTTACCTGTCAACCAAATAGTTGCATTTTTTACGAAAACAGAGGCATTTTCAACCGAGAAAGACGAATTTTCAACAAAATAAGTACATTTCTAACTAAAAAGATGAATTTTTAAATAAAATTATGAATTTTTAAATAAAATTATGTATTTTTGAACGAAAGGGTGATTTTAAATCAAGAAGATTAATTTTCCTGGTGGCAAAATTTTTACAAAAATGTACAGAAGCCTAAAACTATTTTTACAGCAACCTACAAATAAATACAATAAATTACAACCAAAATTACAGGCAAGTACAAGTTTTTTCTATTACTGAGACGAATTTTGTACTTTCTATGTATTTTTTGTATATTCTTTTATTTTTCTGTAGCTTTAATTTTCTACAAGAATTTACAACTACAAGAATCTACAGGAATTTGCATGTTTTGCATCCAAAAAGTTGTTCTTTTTCGACCTAATATGACAAATATTTAGAATATTGCAATGAGATAACTTTAAATTAAGATGCGTACCTGATCGCTATTACAAAAAAGCTTCTGGGGTTATACTTCAAAGCAATTGTAGAATATTAAAAGACAATCATGAATAATCGTTATTTAAAATGATCTCATTTCAATGTTCTCAATATTTGTCATTTTATTTCAATAAAATTGTTATTTTTCGACTGCAAATAAAAATTGAACAATTGAGAAAGAATTGATCACGGTCATTGAAATTAAAAGATTCAAACTCTTCAAGATAAAAATTTTTCTTTTGAAGTTACAAAAACTGAACTGCAAATTCGAGCACTCAATCATCTCGCTCATTTTCATTCACGCTATCATTTTCGATGCTGTGAATTGAAGAATTAATCAAAGAATTTATAAATTTTCAAAATTATATCACTTTATGCAACTCGAATTTTTCCTAAAATTTTTTGGAAATCCTGCAAACGTACAAAAAAATACCTTAAAATCATCCTGATTCTTTTTTGAAAATGTTGAAAACTTTATTAAATATTCTTTTCAAATTAACTAAAAAAATATACTGTTAGTTTTTCTAGGGATTTTGATACGAATTTGTTATTCATTAAAAACCTTTCAAGATGCTTAAAAAGCTTATAAATTTTTTTTTCGGATTTTTAAAGCATCTGCATTCTATTTTCAATATCTGTAAATTTTTTTCACGTTTTAAATATTTGGAACCCCATTATTTTCCAAATTAATAATCGTTCAGTTGTCATTTATCGTCATTATTGTTGGTTAAATCCAACTGTTTTATTTTAAATGGTAATTTTTTTTTATTCAAGTATCAACTATTACATTTTTTGTTGAAAATTCATCTTTTTATGTTAAAAATTTAACTCGTTGGTTAAAAGTTGAACTACTTTCTTAAAATTTAATTTTTTTGGTTAAAACTTCATAATTTAAGTGGAGAAATCGTGTTTTTTGCTTGAAAATTATATCTTTAAACTGAAAATTGAAATATTTTTTTGAAAATTCAACTTTTTGATAAAAAATTAAATTTTTTCTTGAAAATTCATATGCTCGGGTTGAAAATTCAACTTTTTTGTGGAAAATTGGTATGGTTTGGTTAAAATACAGGATGCCCAGCGATTCTTAGAAACTAAATTCAAGGTCTTTTCCGGGTGTTCCAGGTCAAGAAGTCAAGTTTTTTCAGTTATTTTTTTACATCAAATGATGAAAAAACCCTTTATTATGAATGTCAAAAGAGTCATTTAATATTTTATTGGCCAACAATTTTTAAAGGAAGCAGGACCATAAATAAACAAATTCTTAATTTTTTGTGAACATAAGTTGTCTTTGAAATCCTTGAAATCTTTGCGAAAACTTTTGAAACATTTGTGAATTCGTTGAAATCTTTTGAAGTACTTAAAATCTTTGTGAAATTTTTTAGAATCTCTTAAAATTTTTTTAAATATTTGAAAACCTTGAAATTTTTTAAATCTTTGTGAAATTTTCTGAAATTGTTATCAAATCTTTGAAATATTTGTGAAAGTTTTATATTCATTTGAAATCATTGAAATATTTTAAATCGTTTAAATTTTTGAAATTATTTGGAATGTTTGAAGTCTCGTGTACTGAACACTTTTTGAAATCTTTGGAATTCTTGTGCATTTTTGAAATTTTTATGAAATCTTTGAAATATTTGTGAAATCTTTTGTATTCATTTGAAATCATTAAAATAATTTTAATCTGTGTAAAATCTTTTGAAATATTTGTGAAATTTTTCTTAAATCTTTGTTTGTGAAATCTTTTTTATTCGTTGAAGTCATTGAATTATTTGAAATCTTAGTGAAATCTTTTCAAATCGTCTAAAATTTTCTCAAATCTTCTAAAATGTTTCGAAACCTCTTAAAGTCGTTTCAAATCTTCAAAATGTTTTAAAATCTTTTAAATCTGGTGTGATGTACCCTTTGCCAAATCTTTGAAATCATTTAAAAGTCTTGAAAATTTTAAAAGCTTTGAGAAATTGTTGTGATGTATTTGAAATTTTGTGTATACGCCCTTTTTAAATCTTTAAAATCCGAGAAATCGTTGTAAAATGTTGAAAATCCTTTTAAATATTTTTAAATCTTTGAAATATTTTGAAACCCTTTGAAATCGTTAGTAATATTTTGTGATCTGGTGTACACTCAAAAACCGAGTGGTTTTGAAAGTAGTTTTACCCTTGAAAAATTTGTTATATGGCCATGGCTCATTCTAATTCTGAAACTGAATTAATTGAATTGAATTTGAATTGAAAAAACTGAATTTTTATAATTTGTAAGTTGAATATCACAAAAAATGTATACTTTAACATTCTATATTAGCAGATACCAAAGATATTATAATATTTTTGCAGATACGAAATTAATAAATTATAGAATTATTCACAATATTAGTCTCTTCATTGCAATCTATAAAATAATTGGTAAAGTCCACAAAAAAGGCCTGGAATTCTATTTATTCTGTAATGAGTAAAAGATAAAGTATATCTTGATAAATAAAAAACTTTCCAGTGGCAATATTTCTTCTAAACAAGATGTTTCTTTCATAATAGACTAAAAGATTTAAATTACTTTTCGCATTTCAATAAAATAACTCTTTTAAACGAGAAGAAAAAAATTTAATTTGAGCTTCTCGTGAAAAATTGAAGGTTTCCAGGTTTTCAAGGTTAGAAAAAAGATTCAAGGAGAATCCCAGGTTTTCAAGGTAGCTGGAGATCCTGGTTTATAATTTTTGAAAAATGAATCGAAACTTTTTCAAACAAAAACGTGGGAATGTCTCAGAATTCTCGATTTTACGTATTTTAATTTTTTTTCGAAATTGAAGGGGTGGAAGAGGAATAGATATAAAAAATTGGAGGGACTGTGATCCCTGCGACAGTGGCTCAGATCTAATATCCTAATTTGAAATTTGAAGCACTTACTCGCATAGTGCGGAACGTTCGGAGCTGTATGGAAGAGCCGGTGGATTCCGTGACCACAGTAATTTCTAACTACGCTGAATCCATGTGCCTGAGCGTGCTTTTGAATAACGTTACCAATTTCCCTGTATTTTTCACCAGGTCGAACGATATCGATCGCCTTCGAAAGACATTCATGCGTGACCTCCACCAGCTTCTTAATCTCTGGTTTCACATTGCCCACGAAGAAGGTTTCGTTCAAGTCCCCGTGAAAACCATTATGGAAGACTGTTACGTCAACTGAAAAAAAAATATAAAAAAATTTAATTTTATTACGAGACCGTTCAAAAACTACGTCACAATTGAAGGGGGTGGGGGGGGGGGGGCACAGAATAAGACATGACACATGGAAAATATAAATGTTAATAACAATTTTTTGAAAGCTTTTCTAGAAACTTTACCTTTTTCTCGTTTTTTCGCTTAAATGCGAGTAGAATTAATATAACCCAATAAGGGACCGAACTAGAATAATAAAAAGTTTTCAAATTTATTTATTTAAAAAAAAAATACTTTTCTACCATGAAAAATGACTTCTTAAAAAATCCTTGAATGTTCAACAAATTAATTAAATTTTGAATAAAATAATTGAATTTTCAATTCAAAAAGACGAATTCTCATCAAAAAAAGTGTTTTAGTTGATATTTCAACAACAAAAAATGAATCTCATTTTAAAAAAAAATCAATTTTAAAACCAAGGAGACGAATTTTCAACAAATACGGATTTTTCAGTCATGAAGGAAAAAAAGTTCAACTGAATTGTTGAACCTCCAAGTCAAAATACGAATTTTCTGTACAAAAATTTAATTTACAGCAAAAAATTAATTTTCAAAAAAATAGTTAAATTTTAATTTAAAAAAAAACTTCAATAAAGTAGTTCAACTTTTACCCAAGCAGTTGAATTTTTAATAAAAAAGAGCATTTTTCAACAAAATAGTTAAACTTTAAATTAAGGAGATGAATTTTCAACTCAAAATATGAATCCTCAACAAAAAAATGATATTTTTAACACAGTGATTCAAACAAAATTTTCAAACTAAATAGATAAAGTATTAAATTAAAAAGACAAATCTTCACAATAATAGTTGAATTTTCATTCAAAAAAGAGTTCAGTTTGAATTTTCATCATTAAAATATAAGTTTTAAACAAGAAGTAAATTTTCTACGAAGATATTTGAATTTTCAACCCAAAAAGACGAATTTCCAAACAGAAAAAATTGAATTTTTAACCAAAAAGGATGATTTTTTAACAAAAATGTTGAATCTTCAACCAAATAGTTGCATTTTTATCCAAGAAAGTTGAAATTTCTACTAAAACCGATGAATTTTTAAATCAAAGATATAAATTTTTTTTTTAAATTGTTGAATTTTCATCCAAAAAAGACTTCAGTTGACTTTTCAACAACAAAACATGAATTTTTAGCAACAAGTAAATTTTCTACGAAATAGTTAAATTTTCAACAAAACAGTTGAATTTTCGACCAAAAACAATGACTTTTTAACAAACTTGATGAATTTCCAAACAAATAATAAAATAAAATACTAACAACAATATTATATCTGGGTTACCACAAAACTTCATTTAAAAAATTCCCTAATTTTTTATTTTCCCTGACCATTAATAATTAAATAAATAAATTCTGCTTGACAGTTATTTAAAGTTATAGAAATTCCCTGACTTTACAATTTTTTTTTTCAAAATCCTTCACTTTTCCCTGACCAATAAAATTTCCTGGACTATTAACAAGTCTACTATTACATTTTTGGTTGAGAATTCATCTCTTTTTGTTAATAATTCTACCAATCAACTGAAGATTGAAATATTTGGTTGAAAACTCTATTTTCGGTTGAAAATTCAATTATTAAATTTTTCATCGAGAATTTATTTTTTGTAGAAAAAAAAATCATCTTCTTGATTAAAAATTAAACTACTTGGTTGAATATTGAACTATTATGTTAAAAATTGATTTTATTAGTTAAAAATCCATCTCTTTGTTTGAAAATTTAACGATTTTGTTAAAAATTAGTTTTTTTCCTTGTTGAAAATTAACTTCTGTAACAGAAAATTTAACTATTCCATTATGTGTTGAAAATTGATCATTTTTCTTTTTTTTTGTTCTTTTTTTGTACATTGTTCTTTAAGATAACAATTTTTTCATTAAAATTATAAAAACTGAACCACAAATTGAAACACTCAATGTGGAATACTTTCGAATTACAATTTTTTTTAAAGTATAGCTTGAAAAAATGTTAACTCAAACGCTCAATAATTTTCACGTATAAAATGAGAGCTTTCACAACTTTTCAATTAAAAGCGGTTGAACTGCAAAATTTTAACTTTTATACATTGTACAGTTAAAATATTCAAAAAAAAAACAGAAATTCTCGCTATTATTTTCAACAATATGAATTCAAGAATGAATAAAAAATGTATAAATTTTCATAATTATATCATTTTAAGCAATTTTAAGCTAGAAAAATAATTTATACATTATTTGTCTTTAAATATTTTTAAATATTGTCTTAAAAAATTGTTTGAAAAAAATCATTAAAAAATTTTCCAGGAATCTAATAATAATTTTATTATCTTGAAACTCGAATTTTCTCTACAGTTTTTTGAAAATCCTGCAAAAGTAAAAAAATACCTTAAAATCATCCAGATTCTTCTTTGAAAATTTTGTAAATGTTATTAAATGTTCTTTTAAAAGTGAATTTAAAAAAAAAAAAAAGATTATTAGTTTTTCTAGGAATTTTGATACAAATTTTTTATTCATTTAAAACCTTTCAAAATACTTAAAAAGCTTATAAATTTTGTGTTCCGACAACTTCAAAAATCTACATTGTGTTTTAAATGTTTTGGAATCTTTCCACGTTTTAAATTATTTTGGAATCTTTCCAAAACTTCGAAATATATTTTAAACGTACTCGATTACGTTCGAAATTAATAATCGTTTTAAATTTTCCCAGCAAACTTCAGAATTTTTTTTATCTTCTTAAAACCTTTAAAGATTGTTAAAAAGCTTCAAAATTTTATTTCGAAATCTTCAAAAATCTAAATTTCGTTTTCTTTCGTTAAATAGAACAATATTAAAGTTGTAACGTCCAAAGTTTTAATTTAATAATCTGAAATATTAACGATTCAAGACTTTCTATTTCAAATAATTCAGTTTAAAATTTTTTAGTTTTTTATATTTGATTTATAATTTTTCATTTTTAATGAAAAGTGAAATATTGCTAAACATTCAGAAAAATGTCTGCCTTAATTAACAAATCTCAAATTAAATTGGCTAAAAATGGAATATTTTAGATTGAAACAATATTTGAATAGGATTTGGAATTGAATAACAGCATTTAGCTTAAAAATTATTTTTAAATTAAGAATATTTTATAGATTTTTAATCGAACTTGTTTAGCTACTGAGGCTTTCAAATTGAAAAACAGATATTTTTAACGTTAAAATCTGTAACTTGCTTAATTTAAATCAATGTGATTTATTATAATAGCAAAAGTTGTTGGTAGAAGTGTAATATTTTTTTCAAATTGTAGTTTATTGTAGAAACTTATAAATACAATCCTGAAAAAAATTGTCAGTAAAGTAATGTCGAAACCTTGATGCGAATTCTAAAAGTATTGTTTGTAAAAATTTATATTTTTTTGTTTGAATAACTTTCTACAATAATTGACGTAAAATTAAGTGTTCTATCGACAACAAATTGTACTCTATTGTTAATTTTTTTACTTTTCTGCAAGAAAAATTTAGCTATTTGTATTTAACTGTGTTTTTTGGTTACATTTTGTGCATTTTTTTTACAAAAAAGTACATGTTTTAACAAAAAAAATACAGTTGTAGAAATGTTGTACTTTCTTGTAAAAATATTTTGCAACAGGCATTTTGTTGAATATTTGTCGTTTGGGCTGAAAATTCTATTATATTCATAGAAAATTTAACTATTTACCTGAAAATTAACTTTCAGGTGGAAAATTAATATTTACGTTTAAAATTTTTATTAAACTATTAAACTTTTTATAAATTTTGTTAAAAAAGTTAATAGAAAATTTTAATTTCTATATTATATTTTCAAAATATAAAATATTTGATTTGAAAATTCAACAACTTTGTGTGATGATTTGTGACGAAAAGGGAGAGGGGTGGAAATTTTGCAAAATAGCGTGACGCAGTTTTAGAAAAGGCGATTAAATTGCTGTGAGAATTTTTACCGTTGCAAATGTCACCATCCTCTAATGGCCTATTATCAGGAATACCGTGGCAGATCACCTCATTTACGGAAGTGCAACAGCTTGCCGGAAATTCATAATAATTGAGAGGAGATGGATAGCAGTCTCTTTCGATACAAGCTTCGTGGACGATCCTGTCAACTTCAGCGGTCGTAACGCCAACCGCGATTGCTTTTGCTGCTTCGTCGAGAACTTCTCGTCCAAGCTGTAAATTGGGAAAGAGAGCTTAGAAAACAAAAATTTAGAAAAAAAACTCGGTTCATTTTCCAAGATTTTGTTATAGATTTTACAGAAAATCTTATATGATTTGGAAACGTTGTATATGATCTACAGAAGTTTCTTCATTATGGCGAGAAAATTTCAGTAAATTCAATATGAATGACACACAGGATGGCCGCTTTAATCGAAGAAAAAATTCCCGGGCATTTTCCGTTTTTTTTTTCAGTTCGCAAACATTTTTCACGGTGAATAAAATTAAAAAATTCGACCTCTAAGGTTAACATTTTTCGATTTGAAGTAAATAAAAATAAAGTACAAATCAAAGGACTCAAAGAAGAACTATATAATCTACTAAATAATCTATTTTGTTGAAAAGTTGTCTTTTTTGGTGGAAAATTCAACTTTTGGGTTAGAAATTCATTTTTTTGTTGTTGAAAAATATTCTTTTTTTAACTGAAAATTTAACTATTACATTTTTGTCGAAAATTTATCTTTCTTGATGAATATTTAAACTTCTTAGTTGGAAATTCATCTGTTTAGTTGAAAATTTAACAATTTTGTTGCGAATTCATCCATTTTGTTGAAAAGTTGTCTATTTTGGTAGGAAATTCAACTTTTAGGTTAAAAATTCATTTTTGTGTTTGAAGACACATTTTACTTAGTTAAAAAGTAATTTCTTTGCCTAAAAATGTCACTATTTTGTTGCAGAATCATCTTTTTTGTCGAAAATTTATCTTTCTTGATATATATTTAAAAAATTTAACTTTTAATTTAAAACTTTATTTTTTTGGTTGTCTCTTTTGGTGAAAAATTCAACTTTTGGATTAAAAAATCATTTTTTTGGGTTGAAGATTAATTTTTTTAGTGGAAGATTCATTTTTTTAGTTGAAAATTAATTTCTTTGCCTAAAAATGTAACTATTTTGTTGAACATTCATTTTTGTTGTTGTTGAAAATTAATTTCTTTTAACTGAAAATTCAACTATTCCATTTTCTGTAGAAAATTGATCTTCTTTGATAGACATTTAATTTTCATGGTTGAAAATTTATCTGTTTGGTTGGAGATTAAATATTTTGTTTCAAAATCATCTATTTTGTTGAAAATTTGTTTTTTTTTGGTAGAAAATTCAACTTTTGGATTAAAAAGTAATTGTTTTGTTTGAAGATTCATTTTTTTAGTTGAAGCTTCATTTTTTAGTTAGAAATTAATTTCTTAGCTTATGAATTTAACTATTTGGTTGAAAATTGATTTTCTTTTTGGATAAAAATTAATTTTTTTAACTGAAAATTTAACTATTCCAGTTTTTGTCGAAAATTTATCTTTTCTGATAGACATTTAATCGTCTTGGTTGAAAATGTATCTGTTTGGTTGAAAATTTTACTATTTTGTTGCAAAATCATCTATTTTGTTGAAAAGTCGACTTTTTTGGTAGAAAATTTAACTATTGGGTTAAAACTTCATTTTTTTGGTTAAAGATTAATTTTTTTAGTTGGAAATGAATTTATTTGCTTAAAAATTAAACTATTTTGTTGAAAATTAATTTTTTAAACTGAAAATTCAACTATTCCATTTTCTGTCGAAAATTGATCTTTTTTGATAGACATTTAATTTTCTTGGTAGAAAATTTATCTGTTTGGTTGAGAATTAAATATTTTGTTTCAAAATCATCTAATATGTTGGAAATGTGTCTTTTTTGGTAGAAAATTAAACTTTCGGATTAAAAAATAATTTTTTGTTTGAAGATTCATTTTTTTATTATCTTTTTTTTATTTTATTGAAATTATACCCAACAGCCGAGGCCAATTACAGGGTAAATAGCTTAAATGTAAATTACATATTAATTATTAGTAGCCATCATTTCTTAATTTTTTTGCTTCTAAATTTAACTATTTGCTTGAAAATTCGTTTTTTTTTGTTGATAATTAATTTTATTGAACTGAAAATTTAACTATTCCATTTTTTGTTGAAAGCTTATCTGTTTGGTTCAAAATGTAGCTATTTTTTCGCAAAATCATATATTTTGTTGAAAATTTGTCTTTTTTGGTAGAAAATCCAACTTTTGGATTAAAAATTAATTTTTTTTGTTAAAGCTTTATTTTTTTTGTTGAAGATTTTTTGTTAGTTAAGAATTAATTTCTTTGCTTAAAAATTTAACTATTTTGTTGAGAATTCGTTTTTTTTGGGGGGGAAATTTTTTGTTTGGTTGAAAATTTCAAGGGGTTTTAAAAACTCACAAGATATTGTCATAAATTTTCGAGGATTGCATTAAATTTAACGGAGTTTTCAAGGGATATTATAATATTTTAATAGATTTAAAAGAATTTATTTAGAAGAATTGAGGGATTCCCAAGAGTTTCCAAGATCGGAAGAGATTTTTAAATATTCTCAGGTATTTCCAAAGATTTTTCAGAATTTCCAAGATTTTATTACATTTACAAAGAATCCAAGGGATTTCAAAAGATTTAAACAACGTGTTAAGGAATTTAAAAAGGTTTCATGTGATTTTAGAGAATTTCCTGGAATTTTTTAAGATTTGAAAGGATTTCATAATGCCTATAAGGTTGTAGGATATTTAAAAATATTTCAAGATATTTCAACGTATTTTATCAGATTTGCGAGGTTTTCGATGATTTTAAGGAATTTTAAAAGCTCACAAAGTATTTTATAAATTTTCGAGAATGGCATGAAATTTAACGGGGTTTTTAATGGCTTTTATAATCAATTAATGGATTTCAAAGTTTTTTGTAGGATATAGGTTGGCTATCCTCCTTATGGGGTGTGCAGAGTGTGGGTTGGTAAAAATGAGTTACTAGCTAGTTAGATCAGCGACCTAATCTGAATAAAGACTCGGTAATCGTGAGTTGTATTTTGTAAATTAGTTTAATAATAACCGGATCGCAATACCCTACAGGTTTCAAGGAAGAGAAACGATTTTCAAATATTTCAAGGTATTTCCAAACATTTTTAAGAATTCCAACGATTTCAAGAACTTTTCAAGAGGTTTAACAAATTTCAAGGAATTACAAGATTTCAAAATTTTTTTATAAGGAATTTAAAAAGTTTTCATGCAGTTTTGGAGAATTTTCTAGAATTTCTCAACGTTTGAAAGGATTTTATAATGCTTATAAGGTTTTAGGATATTTAAAAATATTTCAAAAAAATTTAACGGAGTTTATCAAATTTGCGAAGTATATAATGATTTTAAGGGATTTTAAAAAAGCTCACAAGGTATTTTCATAAATTAGAAAATTCATCAATTAAATTAAATAATTCATACATTTAACAATTTTAAAAGATTCCAAGGGATTTTCGAAAGATTTCAAGATTTTGAGAGGACTTTGAGCGATTTCAAAGGGTTTTAAATATTTTAGGGTATTTTAAAAGATTCCAAGAAATTTTCAAGAGCTTTACAAAATTGCAAGGAATTGCAAATGATACATATTAAAGATCTGCAAATGTATTGATGTTTTTTTAAAAAACATATTTTAAAGCCTATTGAAGAGATTACAAATTTTCTGCAGATTTAAAAAGATTTCAAAATATTTCAAAGGATCTAAAATGTCGAGTTTTTTAAATTATTCCAAACAATTTTAAAGTGACTACAAAAACTCTCAAGGGATTTAAAAAGATTTAAAAAAACATTAAGGTACTTCAAGGAATTTTCAAGAGCTTCACAAAATTTCAAGGGATTTCAATAAATTTCAAAGGATTTGATATGTTTTGGAATTTGTTTAATATCCAAGTAATTTTTGAGAGATTAAACACTTTTCAAAAGATTTTAAAAGATTCTAAGGAATTTTCAACAAACTGAAAAATTTGCAAAGGATTTCAAAGGATTTCGAAAGATTTCAAAGGTTTTTGAAAGATTTCAAGACATTTGAAATGTTTTAGAGTTTCTAAAATTCAGGGAATTTGCAAGAGTTTCAGAAAATGCAAAGGGATTTAAAAAGATTTCAAGGATTTCAAAAGATTCCAAGAAATTGTGTACAGATTACAAAATTTGCAAGAGATTTCAAAAGGTTTCAATGGATTTCAAGGGTTTTCACAGCATTTTCAAGGACTTTAGAAACTTTCAAAAGATTATTAAGGATTTTGAATGTTTTAGAATTTATTTAACCCAAGAAATGTGCAACAGATTAACAAATTTGCAAGGGATTTAAGAATATTTTAAAGGATTTGAAATCTTTTAGAATTTTTAAAAAGATTACAGGGAATTTTTAAGAGGTTAACAAAAATTTGAAGGGATTTAAAAAGATTTTAAAGAATATTAAGAGATTTTACGAAATTTTTAAGAGCTTTACAAAATTTCAAGGGATTTCAAAAGATTTCGTAGAATATGAAATTTTTTAGTTTTTTTTTATGGATTCCAAGAAATTTTCATGAGATTTAAAAATTATCAA
>CAKNXH010000466.1:121643-135746 GCA_932178445.1 Andricus quercusramuli
AAATTCATCATTTTAGTTGAAAATTATACTATTTTGGTAGAAAATTATACTATTTTGGTAGAAAATTAACATTTTTGTTGAAAATTGTAGTGCTTTGTAGAAAAATCCTCATTTGGCTTGAATATTCGACAATTTGCTAAAAATTTTTTAACTATTTGGCCGAAAATTAACAAGAAACTTTGAATATTAAAAAAAAAAAATTTAACGATTCTATTAAAAAGCCTTTTTCAAATAAATTCAAAAATACAATTGAAAAGTCTTTTTTTTAGTTGAAAATTTAGCTGTTTTGTAGAAAATGCATCCTTTTATCTTCAAAATTCAACAATTTGGTAAAAAAAATCAACTATTTGGTTGAAGATTAACTTTTTTGTTGCAAATTTAACTGTTTTGTAGAAAATTGATATTTTTGGATTCAAAATTTAACTCTTTTGTAAAAAATTGATATTTTTGGGGTCAAAATATCAATTTCTCAGTCAAAAATTCGTGTTTGAGTTTAAAATTCAAAAATTTGGTAAAAAATCAAACTATTTGGTTGATAATTTACGCGAAAATTGGATTATTTTGTTACAAATACAACAATTTCATTGAAAATCTTTTCTTCAGTTGAAAATTCAACTGTTTTGTAGAAAATTTATATTTTTGGGTTGAAATATTAATTGTTTTGTCGACAATTCGTCTGTTTGGCTCGAAAATTCAACAGTTTGGTAAAATATTGAAAATTTCGGTCAAAAATTAACTGGATAATTTTATTATTTTGTTAAAAAATCAACAATTTAATTAAAAAGTCTTTTTTAAGTTGAAAATTAAACTGTTTTTTTTTTTAATTTGACTATATGGTTGACAGTTACCTTTTTTGTTAAAAATTCAACTGTTTTGAAGACAATTAGTTTTTTGAAATTTCGGAAATATTACTTTTTTGGCTTGAAAATGCAACAATTTCGTAAAAAAAATCGACTGTTTGGTTGAAGATTAACTTTTTTGTTGAAAATTTGTATTTTTGGATTGAAAATTCAACTGTTTTGTTAAAAATTCAGAAATATTTTTGATAATTGCCTTTTTTTGTTGAAAATGAAGAATTTGATCAAAAATTAACTAGTTGAGGATTAATTTTTTTGTTGAAAATTGATTAAGAGTTGAACTTTGGTAAATCTTCCTTTTTTTCGTTGAAAATTCATAACTTTAGTTGAAAATTATACTATTTTGGTAGAAAATTAACATTTTTCTTCAAAACTCTAGTGCTTTGTTGAAAATTCGTCTTTTTCGCTTGAATATTCGACAATTTGCTAAAAAAATGTAACTATTTGGCCGAAAATTAACAAGAAACTTTGAGTACTTTTTAGAAAATTTAACGATTCTATCAAAAAGTCTTTTTTTTAATTCAACTGTTTTATTAAAAATTTAACTAAATTTCTGACCATTAACTTTTTTATTGAAAATTCATATTTTCGAGGTGAAACATTACTCATTTGGTCGAAAATTCGTTTATTTGGCTTAAAAATTCAATAATTTGGTAAACAAAATTAAACTCCATTTTTGATCGATAATTAACTGGAAAATTTCATTACTTTGTTGAAAATTGAATAATTTAATTAAAAAAATTTTTTTTATTTAAAAATTTAATCCTTTTGTTGAAAATTTAACTACATGATTAACAATTAACTTTTTTGTTGAAAATTCATATTTTGAAATTGAAAATTAAACTATTTTTTAGAAAATTTATATTTTCAGGTTAAAATATCAATTTTTTAGTCGAAAATTCGTCTCTTTGACTTCAAAATTCTACAATTTGGTAAAAAATTAAACTATTTGGTCAATAATTAAAGAGAAAATATAATTATTTTGTTATAAATTCAACAATTCAATTAAAAAGTCTTTTTTTGTTGTTGGAAATTTAGCTTTTTTATAGAAAATTCATCCTTTGGCTTCAAAATTCAACAATTTGGTAAAAAAATCAACTATTTGATTGAAGATTAACTTTTTTGTTGAAAATTCAACTGTTTTGTAAAAAATTTATATTTTTTGGTTAAAATATCAATTTCTTAGTCAAAAATTCGTGTAAGATTTGAAAATTCAACAATTTCATTGAAAATCTTTTTTTTAGTTGAAAATTCAACTGTTTTGTAGAAAATTCGTCCTTTTTGCTTAAAAATTTCACAATTTGTTTAAAAAAATCAACTATTTGGTTTAAGATTAACTTTTTTGTAGAAAATTCAACTGTTTTGCAGAAAATTCATATTTTCGGGATGAAATATCAATTGTTTTGTCGAAAATTCGTCTGCTTGTCTTGAAAATTCAATAATTTAGTAAAATTTGAAACTTTTCGGCCGAAAATTAACTGGAAAATTTGATTATTTTATTAAAAATTCAAAAATTTAATTAAAAAGTATTTTTTATTAGAAAATTTACCTGTTTTTTTGAAAATTTAACTACATAGTTGACAATCAACTTTTTTTAATTGAAAATTCATATTTTCGGGTTGAAAATTCAACAATTGAAATCTTTTTTGGTTAAAATAACTTAAATTTGTCGTGGAAAATTATGTATGCTAGAAAAAAGAAAATTAAAGTTACTGCACATTGTTTATTTTATTAAAGAAATAAATTTTTCGAAATCTCATTCGACTTATGTTACTTATCCGACTTTTCAAAAAGGATTTTACTTGATCTGAGATCTGATTAATTCGTAAACATAAATTTATTATTTAAAAACTGTTACGTAACTATATTGTTACAATTTTTCGAAATTGATGCTACTATTAGCACTATTCTTTATCCTCGAAGTGAGTCTAAACCCTGTAATTTTTTTTTAATTATTATTTTATAGGTGGTGGAAGAGCTGCAACAAAACTTGGACTGAGGAACAACGCTCTAACCTGGCTGAAGAATAATCGGCAAAAAGATACAGAAGTATTTCTCAATTTCGTCAAGTCACCAAAAGTCCAAGCAGGACTCGAACTCTACCTTCAGTCCCTCAAGAAAAAATAACTTTCCAAAATAGGTAGCTCATATCTTTACCAAACCGTATATAATCCTAAAAAGTGTTGATGAAACAAACTAAGAACAAACGGATATTTAATTTTCCGCAGAAATGTGCTCATCTTGTATAGAATTTTTTTCAGTATCATTGCTAATACTTTTAAATGTGTTAGGCCTAGCCGCAAAAAATATTTTTATAACATTACTTTTATACGAGATATTTTTAAAACTTGCTGTTATTACAATAAAGTAACTTTGAATATATCTTTATTATAAATTTGAAGAAAATTACATACGTTTTTAATCTTCCAGAGCTGTAAGGACATTCTCATCATCTTCACTTATCTCTGGCTTGAAAATTCAACAATTTGATAAAAAGTTAAACTATTTGGTCGAAAATTAACTGGGAAATTGGACTATTTTGTTGAAAATTCGAGAATTTACTTAAAAAGTTTTTTTTAGGTGAAAATTCATCTACTTTTTTGTTAATTTAACTGTATGGTGGAAAGTTACCTTTTTTTCTAAAAATTCATTTTCTCTGGTTTAATTTCCACTTTTCTGAAGTAAATTCGTCTCTCTTATTTAAAAATTTAATAATTTCGTAAAGAAATCAACTGTGCGGTTGAAGATTAACTTTTTCTTTTGAAGATTTATATTTTTGGATTAGAAATCCAACTGTTTTGTAAACAATTTATATTTTTGTGTTAAAATATACATTTTTTAGTCGAAAATTCGTCTGTTTGGCTTGGAAATTCAACATTTGATAAAAAAATAACTATTTGGTCGATGATGAAATAGAAAATTATATTATTTTCTTAATCATTCAAAAATTTACTTAAAAAATCTTTTTTTGGTTTATAATTCAACTGTTTTGTTGAAAACTTGTCTTTTTGGATTAAAAATTCAGCAATTTGTTTTTGATTTTTATTTTAAATCTTTTTTGGTTGAAATATTAATTATTACATTTTTTGTTGAAAATTCATCTACTTAGGTTAAAAATAAATTTTTCAACTAAAAATTTAACTATTTAGTAGAAAATTAAACTGTTTGGTTGAAAATGAACTTTTTTGCTGAAAATTCATATTTTCTGGTGGAAAGTTCAACTGTTTCGCAGAAATTTCGTTTTTTAAATTGAAAACTATATTTTTGAAGAAAATTTAACCATTCTATTTTTTGTAAATAGTTGATCATTTCTAAAAATTCAACTATTTGGTTGAAAATATATGTAAATTGTCGAAAATACCTCTTTTTTTATAGAAATGTAATCTTATTGGTTAAAAGTTGAACTTTTTTGTAAAAAGCTGGTCTTTTTGGCTTGGAAATTCAGCATTTTGAACACATTTTTTTCTCTTCATTAACTGAAAAATCTTTGTTGATTAAAATTTTAACTATGGTTGATAATTCTTCATTTTCATTTGAAAATTCACCTCTTGTGGTAGAAATTTCATATTTTCTTGTTAAAAATGCCAATTTTAATTGAAAATGAATCTGTTTTGATTGAAAATTAATTTATTTTGTTAATAATTCGTCCTTTTTAGTTAAATACAACTGTTTTTGATTCAAAATTAAAAAAATTCCTCGGTTAAAATATCAGTTATTACCTTTTTTAGTGAGAATTTATGTTTTTGGGTTGAAAATTCAACTACTTTGTTGAAAGTTGAACTACTTTTTTACAAATTAATTTTTTTGGTCAAAGATTCATCTCTTCAGTTGAAAATTCAACTTTTTTGTTAAAAATTTGTTGTTTTCTTGTTGAGAGTTAATTTTTCTTCAACTAAAATGGAACTATTCAATTTTTGGATGAGAATTGATATTTTTAATTGAAAATTGATCTATTCTAGTTGAAAATTTAAATATTTGGTTGAAAATCCATGTATTTGGTTGAAAATTCATGTATTTAGTTGAAAAATCGACTTTTTTGGTGGAAAATTAATCTTCATGGTTTAAAACTCATCCTCATTGGCCTAATTGTAAAATCTTGTTGGTTTGAAACATCAACTATTACATACTTCCTTGAGAATTTCTCTTTTTGGGTTGAAAAATCAACTACTTGATTTAACGTAAAAAAATTTTTTTAAACATGCATTATTTTGGTTGAAGATTCATCATGTAAGTTGAAAGTTCATATTTGCGGGTTAAACTTTTTAGCTTTTTGTAGAAATTTTAAATCTTTGGTCGAAAATTAAATAACAGAAACAATCTTATCTTTTTGTGTTCAAAATTCAACAATTATTTGTTGAAAAATTCACTTTTTTATGGAAGATTCATCGTTTTACTTGAAAATACATCTCTTTGGTTGAAAATTCAACTATTTTGTTAAAAATTCGTTTTTTTTTTAGAATTAATTTCTTCAATTAAAAATAAAACAATCACATTTTTGTTGAACATTCATATTTTTCGTTGAAAATTCAACTTTTTGGTTGAAAATTCGTCTTTTTTGTTAGAAAATTAATTTTCATAGTTGAAAATTCATTCCCATTGGTCAAAAATGCAACTATTTGGTTGAAAATGAATGTTTTTTGGTTTCATAAATCAACCATTTTGTACAAAATTCGTATTTTTTTTTAAATTCCACAGTCTTATTTCAAATTAAAATCTTTTTTGTTCAAATTATCAACTATCACGTATTTCGTTGAGAATTCTTTTTTTTTTCGTTGTAAAATCAACTACCTGGTTTCAAGTTAAACTGCTTTTCAAGAAATGTTTTTTTTGGTTGAAGATTCAAAAAGAAAAAATCATTTTTCAAAATAGGTAGCTAATATCTTTACAAAACCATCTATAATCCTAAAAAGTGTTGATGAATCAAACTTAAAAAAAAGTTGATATTTAATTTCCCGTTGAAATGTATCTTTATTATAAAGTTAAAGAAAATCACATACATTTTCAATCTTCCAGAGCTGCAAGGACATTCTCATCATATTCACTTATCTTTGCTTCTCGGCGTTCTTGTAGTTTGTTAAATTCTTCTCTTTGATATTCTAGAAAGTGAGATATTTCCAACACCTGTTTCCGATTTCTTCTTGTTTCTTCCCTGTTGAAATGTAAAAATTTGCTGAAACTAATTCTAAAAATCTAGACTATAAGGGGCCGTGTATAAATTACGTGAAATCTTTTGGGTGTGGGGGTAGGTCAAGGATTTTCCTATGCCGTTTTAGGATATACATAACACATTTTGTTGATAATTTAACAATTTGGTTAGTAAGTCTTTTTTTTCAGTTGAAAATTCAACAATTTTTTGAAAATTTAACTACATGGTTGACAATTACCTTTTTTTTGTGAAAAATTCACCTCTTTTGTTAAAAATTCAACAATTTGGTAAAAAATTTAAATATTTGCTCGAAAATTAACTAGAAACTGCGATAATTTTTTTGAAAATACAACAAAATAACTAAAAAGTCTTTTTTTTAGTTGAAAATTAAACTGATTTTTGTTGAAAATTTAGCTACATATATGGTTGAAAATTCATATTTTTGGGTTGAAAATTCAACTTCTTTGTAGAAAATTTGCCATTTGGCTTGAAAATTCGACAATTTGGTACAAGAAAATCAACGATTTAGTCGAAAAATAACTCTTTTGTTAAAAATTCATATTTAATGTTTGAAATATAATTTTTTTAGTCGAAAATTCGTCTGGCTTGAAAATCCAACAATTTGGTACAAAACTAAACTATTCAATGTTGAAAATTAATTTTTTCGGGCTGAAAATTCAACTGTTTTTTGAAAATTTATCTATATGCTTGATAATTACCTTTTTTGTTACAAATTAAATCTTCTTGTAGAAAATTCCTCTTTTCCGTTTAAAAATTCAACAATTTGATAAAAAATTTAACTATTCGGTAAAAAATTAACTAGAAAATTGGATTTTTTTTAAATTTAACAATTTAATTCAAAAGTGTTTTTTTTAGTTGAAATTTCAACTATTTTTTGTTGAAAAATCAAATGTATGGTTGACAATTACCTTTTTGTTAGAAATTTGTTTTTTTCGGGTTGGAAACTCAACTTTTTTGTAGAAAATTCCTTTTTTACATTCTCATTCTAATGAGAAGGTATTGGTTTTATGTAAAATTTGACTTGGTCGGTTTTCATCAAATCTCCACGTTTTGAGACCCTCTGAGCCAGAAAAAAAGGTTTTTACCAAGGTGTCTGTCTGTCTGTCTGTCTGTCTGTCTGTCTGTCTGTAGGCACGATAACTTTCGAAAAAATAATCAGATTGGGTTGTGCTTTGGCACACTTTTTTAGGGCCTAAAAAGAAAGAACAAGTTCGTTAACCAGCTATTTCGGATGAAAATTCAAAAAGTGAGCACATTTTGAAAATTTTTGAGAACACTTTTTTTGAAGATTTGGAAATTGTATGGACGGTTGTTAGTAGTAAGCAAAAAGAGCAAAAAGATATCCTAATGACTTTTTCAGATAAAAAAAAAAATTACCAGAGTTATAGCATTTTCAAAATTCCAAAAAACAAACGAAAATGAACATTTTAAGCCGAAAA
This sequence comes from Andricus quercusramuli, assembly GCA_932178445.1. Lineage (NCBI taxonomy): Eukaryota > Metazoa > Arthropoda > Insecta > Hymenoptera > Cynipidae > Andricus > Andricus quercusramuli. Next base: position 129,107 of record CAKNXH010000466.1, read on the forward strand.
ACGCACGTTATGAAAAAAAGTCAGGAGAAGAAAAACGTTGATTTTTAAACACCTTACAATATTTTCATAATAACTTTTTGAATTTTTAAAAAAAATAAAAAATTTAAATTCTGATCGCACAACAAAATAATGAGAAATCAAAAATTCCATTTTGCTGTGAAACTATGCAAGATACGACAAAAGATGACTGAACCAAAATTATGCATCTAAAAAAGATCTACAAATTTGTTATTACTCACTTTTTGATATGACGCGTAGTTTTTGTTTTATTCATAAAAAACAGCATTGAAAATAGAAAAAATAAATTTTTAGACGAATAACACAAGCTACGAAAAACATGACGAAGACAACATTTGTTCATTCAAAGAAGAGGTACAAATTTTGTATCCATCATGTTTCGATAGGACGCGTAGTTTTTATTTTATTCGTGAAAATAACATTGACAGTAAAAGAAATCAAATTTTTGGAAAACTTTGGAAAAATCCATTTTCGTTGTAAGAATATATTCAAAATGAAAAAAATAACTTTTTTGAAAAACGGAAAATCTAAAATAACATTTTAACTAATAAAATTTGTCGCTTAATTTATATAATTATTCTTGATTTGAAATCAAATACAAATCGCGAAGCGCGACGCCCAAATCGCGCGCCGTAAGTGCGCTCAAACTTTTTTGTTTCTATTATACGGTGCACAGAACCGAGCGTGGAACGCAAGGTTCAAATGAATTTGAAATCAAATATCGAGCGCGAAGCGCGAGTATCTGGATGAGAATGTGTTCCTTAAGGTCGATAGAACCTTGAGTAAATAAATTTCCTTTTCAGTCTAAAATAAAAACAAATTTAACAATCACTTCATATGTAGAGGTTTTGATAATTTTCTAATATTTAGAAATAAACTTTTTCTTTCATCGAAGTCGAACACGAAGTTCAAAGATCTAGAGGAATCGAGCGTAAAGCGCGATGTGAATACGCCCGAGCGCGTAGCGCGAGGTGAATATATAATCGAGCGCGAAGCGCGAGATAAATATATGATCGAGCGCGAAGCGCGAGATAAATATATGATCGAGCGCGAAGCGCGAGATCCAACAGTCGCGCGCCCTAGGCGCGCTCAAACTTGCGAGCGACGCGAGCCGCGCGCGCAGCGCGCGATGAGAATGTGCCCGCGAAGCGGGCAGATTTTTTTTCTTGAAAATGCAACATTTTGTTAAAAAAAAAAAGTATTTTCTCGAAAATTAACTAAGTAAATTTCATTATTTTTTCTTCAATTCAACAATTTAATTAGAAAGTTTTTTTAGTTGAAAATTCAACTTTTCTTTTGAATGTAATTTTATGGTTTACAATTACCTTTTGTTTGAAAATTCAACAATTGAAAAAAAAACAATTTGGTCGAAAATTAACTAGAAAATTGGACTATTTTTTTGAAAATTCAACAATTTACTTAAAAAGTGTTTTTTTTTTAGTTGAAAATTCAAATGTTTTTTGAAAATTTAACTATATGGTTGATAATTACTTTTTTGTTAGAAATTCAACCTTTTTGTAGAAAATTCTTATTTTTGGCTTGAAAATTCAACAATTTGGCCAAAAATTAACTAGAAAATTTGATTTTTTTCTCAATTTAACAATCTAATTAAAAAGCCTTTTTTTAGTTGAAACTTCGACCGTTTGTTGTTGAAAATTTAAATATTTGATTGAGAATTACCTTTTTGTTGAAAATTAGTTTTTTTCGGGTAAAAATTTAACTTTTTTGTAAAAAATTCAACATTTTGGTAAAATATTACAGAATTTTTTCGAAAATTAACTAAGCAAATTAGATTATTTTGTTCAAAATTCAACAATTTAACCAAAAAGTTATTTTCAGTTGAAAATTCAAATTTTTTTTTAAATTTAATTATTTGGTTGACAATTACATTTTGTTTGAAAAGTCATTTTTTCAGATTCAAATATCAATTGTTTTGTCGAAAATTCGTTTGATTGTCTTGAAAATTCAATAATTTGACGAAAAATCAAACCATTTGGTCGAAAATTAACTGTGAAATTAGACTTTTTTGTTGAAAATTGTTGAAAGTTGATATTTGAGGTTTGAAAATTCGACTATTTTGTTGAAAATATGTGTAGATTGCTGAAAATCCGTGTTTTTTTGGTAGAAAATTATTCTTCTTGGTTAATAATTCAACTGCTTCGTAGAAAGCTTGTCTTTTTGGCTTGGAAATTTGAAATTTTGAATACAATTTTTTCTTTTAATTGACTGAAAAATCATTCTTGGTGAAAATTTTAACTCTTGTTGATAATTCGTAATTTTAATTTGAAAATTGAACTACTTGGTTAAAAGATAAATTAACTCGTTAAAAATAATTTTTTTATCTGGAAATTTTATTATTTCATTTTTGGTTGGAGATTTATCCCTTATAATTTGAAAAATCGACTATTTCGTAGAAAATTCATGTATTTCGTTGAAAATTAATCTTTTTGGTTTAAAAGTCTTTTTTTCAGTTGAAAATTCAACAATATTTTGAAAATTTAACTATGTGCTTGATAATTACCTTTTTTGTTTGGAATTAAATCTTATTGTAGAAAATTCGTCTTTTCCGCTTAAAAATTCAACAATTTGATAAAAAATTTAACTATTTGGTGCAAAATTAACTAGAAAATTTGATTATTTTTTTTTAATTTAACAATTTAATTAAAAAGTATTTTTTTATTTGAAATTTCAACTGTTTTTTGTTGGAAATTCAAATATATGGTTGACAATTACCTTCTTGTTAGAGATTTGTTTTTTTTTCGGGTTGGAAACTCTACTTTTTTGTAGAAAATTCCTTTTTTTCTTGAAAATGCAACATTTTGGTAAAACATTACAGTATTTTCTCGAAAATTAACTAAGTAAATTTAATTATTTTTTCTTCAATTCAACAATTTGATCAAAATGTTTTTTTTAGTCGAAAATTCAACTTTTCTTTTGAATGTAATTAAATGGTTTACAATTACCTTTTGTTTAAAAAGTCATTTTTTCAGATTCAAATATCAATTGTTCTGTCAAAAATTCGTTTGATTGGCTTGAAAATTTAACAATAAAAAAAAAAAACAATTTGGTCGAAATTAACTAGAAAATTGGACTATTTTGTTGAAAATTCCACAATTTACTTAAAAAGTGTTTTTTTTTAGTTGAAAATTCAACTGTTTTTTGAAAATTTAACTATATGGTTCATAATTACTTTTTTGTTAGAAATTCAACCCTTTTGTAGAAAATTCAACAATTTGGTAAAAAATTAACTAGAAAATTTGATTTTTTTCTTAATTTAACAATCTAATTAAAAAGTCTTTTTTTTTAGTTAAAATTTCGACTGTTTTTTGTTGAAAATTTAAATATTTGATTGAGAATTATCTTTTTGTTGAAAATTATTTTTTTCGGTTTGAAAATTTAACTTTTTTGTAGAAAATTCAACATTTTGGTAAAACATCACAGAATTTTTTCGGAAATTAACTAAGCAAATTTGATTATTTTGTCTAAAATTGAAGAATTTAACTAAAAAGTTTTTTTTAGTTGAAAATTCAAATTTTTTTAAATTTAATTATATGGTTGACAATTACCTTTTGTTTGAAAAGTCATTTTTTCAGATTCAAATATCAATTGTTTTGTGGAAAATTCGTTTGATTGTCTTGAAAATTTAATAATTTCATGAAAAATCAAACCATTTGGTCGAAAATTAACTGTGAAATTGGAATATTTCGTTGAAAATAGTTGAAAGTTGATCTTTTGAGATTTAAAAATTCGACTATTTGGTTGTAAATATATGTAAATTGCCGAAAATCCTTTTTTTTTTTTTTTTGTAGAAAATTATGCTTCTTGGTTGAAAATTGAACTACCTTGTTAAAAATTAATCTTTTCATCTGAAAATTTTACTATTTCATTTTTGGTTAGAGATTTATCCCATATAAGTTGAAAAATCCACTATTTCTTAGAAAATTCATCTTTTTATTTTGTTGAAAAGTCATCTTTTTAGTTGAGGATTTAATTATTTGGTTCGAAATTCGCCTTTTATTTTCAAATACAACTGGTTGAAAATTCATTTTTTTAACTGAAAATTTGACAACTCAACTTTGGTTGAAAAAATATTTTATTTTAATTGAAAATTCATCTTTTTGGTTGAGGATTTAACTATCTTCTTAAAAATTCGGGCTTTGGTAGAAAATTCATCTCTTAGGATGGAAAACTGAATTTTGTTTTTGAAGATTCAACTCCCTTCGAAAAAATTGGTATCTTTTGATTGAAAAATCAACTATTTGGTTGCTAATGCAATTGTTTAGTTAAAAATTAATTTCTTTGGTTTAAAATTCATCTCATTTGCTAGAAAATCTTTTTTGGTTGAAAGTTCAACTATTTTGAAATTTTGAAAATGTTAACTATTTTTGAAATCTTAGGGATTTAAAGTGTTACATATTGAATTCAATATGGAATTTAAATCAATTCTATTTAAATAATCAATTCCCCTATTATTATTCTCAAAATCGGTAACGTAGTTTATACACGGCCCCTAATTTCAAATTTTCAACTTACTCATTTTTTTCTTCAATCAGAGCTTCTAGCCAGCTTTTAAGTCGGCCAATCATTCGATCTTCTCTTCCATCGATTACCTATTTTGCCAAATTTTTGTATAATTTCTCAATTTTCCCTAAATTGATTGATTAACCCAGCTGAAAATTCCTATCCAGGAACCTCGGAGGATCTTGGACATGTTTCTGCACACGAACCTAACAAGTTAAAAAATTAAAAAACGCTAAAATATAAAAAAAAGACATCCACGCTATTATTTTTAATGCTATGAATTAAAGAATAAATAAAAAAATTTAAAAATTTTTAAAATTATATAATTTTAAGCATTTTTAAACTAGCAGCATGAATTTATACATTATTTGTTTTGAAATCTTTTTAAATATTCTCTTAAAATTTGTTTTAAAAAATCATTGAGAAATTTTGCAGGAATCTAATAATAATTTTATTATCTTGGAACTCGAATTTTGACTACTTTTTTTAAAATCCTGCAAAAGTAAAATAAATTACCTTAAAATGATATAGATTCTTTTTTAAAAATTTTGGAAATCTTATTAAATGTTCTTTCAAAATTAATTTTTCAAAAAAAAAATGATTGTTAGTTTTTCTAGGAATTTTCATACAAATGTTTTATTCATTTGAAAACTTTCAAAATGCTTAAAAAGCTTATAAATGTTGTGCCCGACATCTTCAAAAATCTACATTGTGGTTTACATGATTTGAAATCTTTTCAAGTTTTAAATTACTTTGGAATCTTGTCAAAACTTCGAAATATATTTTAAACTTACTCGACTATTTTCGAAATTAATAATTGTCCAATAGTTATTTATCACTCGACAAAATTTTTCAATCTTTTCAAATATTCTCTAAAAATTAATTTTTCAAAACAAAAAATCGTTTTAATTTTTGTTTTCGTTAAATAGGACAATTAAAATTGTAACGTCCAAAGGTTTATTCTAACAATCTGAAATATTAACGACGAAAGGCTTTCTATTTCAAATAATTCAGTTCAAAATTTTTTACTTTTTAATTTTCGATTTATAATTGCTAAAAACTGAAATATTCTAGATTGAAACAAGATTTGAATAGTATGTGGAATTGAATAAAAGCGTTTAGTTTTTAAATTTATTTTTAAATTAATAATATTTTATAGATTTTTAATCGAAGTTGTTTAGCTACTGAGGCTTTCAAATCGAAAAATTAATATTTTAAACGTTAAAATCTGTAACTTACTTAATTTTAAAAAGATTCAGAATCGTTTTGCAAATTCAATTATTGTTCAATTTTCAATAATCAAACTACAGTTAAATGTGACTTATTATAATAGCAAACGTTTTTGGTCAATGTGTAATCTTTTTTTTCAAATTGTAGTTTCTTGTAAAAACTTATATATTACATATTCTATAAAAAATAAACGATAAAGTACAAGTCGAAACTTTGATGCAGATTATTGCACACGAAACGTCAAGATTACCTGTGCAGGATCGTGCATGATTGTGTCCAGAAACATATCCAGGGTCCTCCGAGGTTTCTGGATAGGATCCCGTGCCTCAATTGTCTTCTCAGAGACAATTCCTGCACAGGAAACGTCAAGATTACCTGTGCAGGTTCGTGCAGGATCGTGTCCAGAAACATGTCGAGGATCCTCTGAGGTTTCTGCACAGGATCCCGTGCCTCAATTTACTTCTCAAAGGCCATTCCTGCACAGCAAACTTTAATATTATCTGTGCAGGATCGTGTCCAGAAATATGTCCAGGATCCTCCCAGGCTTCTGTACAGGATCCCGTGCCTCAATTTACGTCTCGAAGGCAATTCCTGCACAGGAAACGTCAAGATTACCAGTGCAGGTCCATGCAGAAACGAGCCGGATCGTGTCCAGAAACATGTCCAGGATCCTCCGACGTTTCTGTACAGGATCCCGTGTCTCAATTTACTTCTCAAGGACAATTCCTGCACAGGAAACGTCAAGATTGCCTGTGCAGGTTCATACAGGATCGTGTGCAGAAACATGTCCAGGATCCTCCGAGTTTTCTGTACAGGATCCCGTGTCTCAATTTACTTCTCAAAGGCAATTCCTGCACAGGAAACGTCAAGA
>CAKNXH010000466.1:141869-160575 GCA_932178445.1 Andricus quercusramuli
ACTAAGAAAGCCGGCTCTGGTCCTAAATTGTAATAATCATGAAAAAAACAAAAAAAAAATGTTTTTCACGATTATTACAATTTAGGACCAGAGCCGCCTTTATTAGTGCTTTTTATTTATTATCCCAAATTTTCAACTCGATGTAGCTATGCGTGTGAAAATAAGTTGACAAATAAAAAAAGTGTCGGTAGGGTAGGAATCCGGTCACGTGACCCACTCGTCACATTCACATAGCCTTAATTTAATTTTATACAGGACTGCCACCCAATCACTTAAGCCACTTAGTTACTTTTTTCACGTCTTTTTTTAGTGACTTTTTGAAGAAAAAGTCACTATAGTCACATAAGGAAAGGGTCACTTTAGTCATCTGAAGGCCATGTGATGAGTGGGTCACGTGACCAGATTCCTACCTTACCGGCATTTTTTTATTTCTTAACTTATTTTCAGACGAATAGCCACATCGAGTTGAAAATTTGGGATAATAAATAAGAAGCACTAAGAAAGGTCGGCCTGCTCCTGAATTTTTATAATTATGAAAAAAGTTTTTTTTGTGAATAATTTTTTTTTGCTTTTTTCATGATTATTAAAATTTTGGACCAGACCCACCTTTCTTAGTGCTTCTTACTTATTATCTCGAATTTTCAACTCGATGTGGCTATTCGTGTGAAAATAAATTAGGAGATAAAAAAAGTGTCGATAAGGTAGGTATCCGATCACGTGGCCTTAATTGATTTTATTTTAAAGTAAACCCAGTAAAAAAAAACTATTTTTGTTCGAGAGTTGATTCCTTTTGGTTAAAAACTATACTATGTATTATTTTTGGTTCAGAATTACTCCTTTTGGGTAAAAATTTATTTATGTTGTTGAAAATTTAATTATTTTATTAAAAATTCAACTACTTTGTTGAAGTTATATTTTGTTTATTATTTTCTTAATTTATTTATATATAAATTAATTTTATTTATTTAATTTTTTTAAATTTATTTTTATTTTTTTTTTTTAACATTTAACTATTTCATTTTCAACTATTGCATTTTTGGTTAACAATTGATTTTTTTTTTAAATTTTAAATTCAAATATTTGGTTGAAAATTCATGTACCTTGTTGAAAATGCGTAATTTTTATTGAAATTAACTGTTCTAAATTAAAAATTTTAATATTTTTTGGTTGAAATATAAACTATTCCATTTTTGTTAAAAATACATCTTTTTAGGTTGAAAATTGGTTTTTTGTTTGTTAAAAATGAATTTATTCAACCGGAAATTAAGAAATTGGTTGAAAAATTCAAATTTTTGGTTGAAAATGAACTTTTTTGTTGAAAATTCATATTTTTGGTTTGGTTGATGATTTAACTATTTAGTTAAAAATTTATTTATTTTGTTTAAAAATCATTTTTTTAGTTGAAGATTCATCATTCTAGTTAAAAATTCGGATATTTGGTCAAAACTGTAACTATTTTATTAGAAATTTATTTATTTTTTGTTTTGTTTGAAAATGTAATTATTACATTTTTTGTAGAAAATTCGTTTTTTTTTGTGGAAAGTTAATTCTGTTGGTTCAAAATTCAACTATTTGGTTGCAAATTTATGTACCTTTTTGAAAATGCGTCATTATTATTGAAATTAACTGTTCTAAATTTAAAATTTAAGTTTCCTTTGGTTGCAATATCAAATATTTTATTTTTGGTTGAAAATGCATCTTTTTAGGATAAAAATTTATTTTTGGTTGTTAAAAACGAATTTTTTAAACTGAAAATTCAACCATTTTGGTTGAAATTTGAACTGTTTGGTTGAAAATTACTTTTTTTGTTAAAAATTCATATTTTTGGTTTGAAAATTTAACTTTTTTTTAAGAAAACTCGTCTTGTTGGATGAAAAATTCAACAATTTAGCAGAAACTTCAACCACATGGCAGGAAATTCGACTGTTTTAAAGAAAATTCTTTTTTTTTTCAACATTAATTTTCTGTGATAAAAATTTAACTGTTCCATTTTTGGTTAAAAATGATTTTTTTAAATTTAAAAATTTAACTATTTGGTTGAAAATTTATTAAAACTTCGTCGTTTTCAGTAGAGAATTAATATTCTTGGTTGAAGATTCAACTATTCGGTTAAAATTTTATTTATTTTATTTAAAAATCATTTTTTAGTTGAAGATTAACCATTTTAGTCAAAAATTCATATATTTGGTCGAAAATTTATTTATTTTCTGTTTTGTTTGTAAATTTAATTATTTCATTTTTTGTAAAAATTTAATTCTGTTTGTTCAAAATTGAACTATATGGTTGAAAATTTATGTGTTTATCATTTGTTGAAATTAACTGTTTTAAATTTAAAATTTAAGTTTCCTTCGGTTGAAGTATCAAATCTTTTATTTTTTGATCAAAATACGTCTTTATAAAATAATAATTTATTTTTGGTTGTTAAAATGAATTTTTTACACTGAAAATTTAACGATTTTGGTTGAAAATTTAATTGTTTGGTTGAAAATAAACTTCTTTTTTTAAATTCATATTTTTGGTTTCAAATTCAACTTTTTTGTAGAAAAATCGTTCTGTTGGGTGGAAAATTCAAAAATTCAGTAGAAACTTCAGCTGCATGGCAGAAAATGCGACTGTTTAAAAAAAAATTCTTTGTTTTTCATTGAAAATTAATCTTCTGTAAAAAAAATTTAACTATTGCTATTTCTTTATTGACTAAAAAATCTTTCTTGGTTGAAAATTCAACTCTTTTCGAAATTTTTTTCATTTTTTAAAAATTCATCTCTTTCGGTAGAATTGTAATCTTTTTTATTCAAAATCTCCCCTATTTCCTTCCTAAGGGTGTGAGGATAGTGATAGGAAATGAGGGGAGGGGAATCAGGGGAAGTGAGAGAAATGAGAGAAATGAGGAGAGGGGTAGTAGGGTAAATAAGTGGTGGGGAAGTGAGAGGTGACGAAGAGAGGAAGTGAAGGAAATAAAAAGGGAAATAAAAAGGTAGGGTATGTAAGGGGAAGTTAGGGAGTGTCAGTGATAAAAAATGAGGGGATGGAAGTATGGGAAGCAGTGGAAAATAAGGGGTGGGGAGTATTGAAAGTGAGGGAAGCATTGGAAGTGAGTTAAGGAAAAATAGGAGCAGGAAAAGAGGGGATGGAAGTAGGCGAAGTGGGGGGAGGTGACGGGTGGAAAAGTGAGAGGAAATAACGAGGTAGGTAAGTAAGAGCAAATTGGGAGAGAGGACGTGATGAGAAAAGAGGGAGAAAGTAGTGGAAGAGCTGGGAAATGAGGGAAGGAAATTATGGGAAGCGAGGGAAGGGAAAACATCGGGAATGAGGAGAAATAAGGGGAGGAAGTATTGGAAGCGAGGGAAAGAAAAATAGGGAAGGTGAAATAGGGGTAGGAAAAGAGGGGATGGAAGTAGGCGAAGTGGTGTGAAGTGTGGGCGGAAAAGTGAGAGGAAATAAGGAGGTAATGTAAGTAAGGGCAAATTAGGGGAGAGGACCTGATGAGAAAAGAGGGAGAAAGTAGCGGAAGTGGTGGGAAATCAGGAAAGGAAAGTATGGGAAGCGAGGGAAAGGCAAATAGGGGGAATGAGGAGAAATAAGGAGAGGGGTGGTGATGGGACATGAGTGGAGGAGTAGTTATGGGAAATGAGTGGAGGGAAGTATGAGAAGTGAGGGAAGGGTACATAGGGAAAATAAGGAGTGGATAAGTAGGAGAACTGAGAGGAGGGATATTTGGGTAGTGTGGGTGAGTAGGGCAGGGGAATGCGGGCTGAAGAAGAGAAGTAAGAGTAAAGGAAGGGCAATGAGAGGAGGAAGAGAAGTGAGAGAAGAGGAAGGGAAGTGAGAGAAGAGGAAGGACAGTTTGAGAAGAGGAGTGTTAACTGGGGAAGTTAGGAGAGGGGAACGTAGAGGAGGAAGAAGTCGGAGAAGGGGGGAGAAGTCAAGGTTGAAGTATGGAGACTGGAAGTAGAGGGAGTAAGGGAGAAAAAGTATGGGAGGAAGAAGTTTGCATATTTATGCAATTTTCAATCTGGTATACACCAAAAAATCAGAGTAATTAATCCCTTAAAAGAAACCTACATGATCTTGGGTTTTTATTGCGTTCTTCCCAAGGCTCATGATCTGAAGCTTTGCCAAGTCGTCTATACCTTCAACTACTTCAATTTTATTTCCATATAATAAAAGAATCTCCAAGTTTAGAAGGTGATTCAAATTTTCCATGATACTTATACGATTGAAGGATAAGTCCAACTCTTTTAAATTGACAAGTTCTTCCAGATTTTCTATTTTCTCGATTATATTGCTGGATAGTTTTAATTTCACTAGGTTCTTCATCACCCAGAGGTGATTAATATGAAGAATATCTATAACAGGAAAGTTTAATGTCATTGGAAGTTGGAAATTCAGGGTGGCCGTAGGTCAGGGAAAGTCTGGAAATCAGGGAAAAGTCAGGAAAAAGGATTTTGGAAAAATTTGGCAAAAGTCAGGACATTTCTGTAGGATGCACTTTAAATAACTGTCAAGGATAATAAATTAGACATTTCTGAATCCGTTTAAAGAAGATTTTTTGTAAAAAATATTACAAGATTTCAAGTCTGGTTTTTGAATATTGATGGCCAGAATTTAAAAGCTTTATTATTAGGCTGGGGATTCAACTATTTTGTTGAAAAATCATCTTTTTGTTGAATTCAGCTGTTTTTGATTTAAAATTAAACTTTTTTTGGTTTAAATATTTACTATTACATATTATTCACTGAAAATACATTTAATTTTTGGTTGCAATTTTTTTTACTAAAAATTCAACTATTCCAGTTGAAGATTCATAATTTTACTCGAAATTTTGTCTCTTTGATTGAAACTTTTACTATTTTGTTGAAATTTGATCTTTTTTAATAAAAATTCATCTACTTGGGTTACTAGCCTAACTACTTTGTTAAAAATATATTTTTTTGTTGAAAGTATAGTATTTCAATTGAAAATTAATCCTTTTGGTTGAAAAATAATGTTTTCAAATAATTTTTTCTTAACTGAAAAAATTATTATTCCAGTTGAAGATTCATCATTTCATTGAAATTTTATCGTTTAGAAAGTTAAAATATTCTGTTGAAAAATGATATTTTCAATGGAAAATTCAACTACGTGGGTGAAAGTTCAACTACTTGGTTGAATTTTCTTTTTCTTTAAATTCATCTTTTTGGTTGAATTCAACTGTTTTTGATTTGAAATGAAACTTTTTTTGGTTGAAATATTTACTATTACATATTATTCATTGAAAGTGCATTTAATTTTTGGTTGTAATTTTTTGTACTGAAAATTCAACTATTCCAGTTGAAGATTCATAATTTTACTTGAAATTTTGTCTCTTTGATTGAAAGTTTAACTATTTTTTTTAAATTGATCTTTTCAAATGAAAATTCAACTGCTTGGGTAACTAGTCTAACTACTCTGTTGAAAAAATATTTTTTTGGTTGAAAGTTTAGTATTTTAATTGAAAATTAATCTTTTTGGTTGAAAATTAATTATTTTTCCTCAACTGAAAAAATTAATATTCCAGTTGAAGATTCATCATTTTAGTTGAAATTTTATCATTCGGAAAGTTAAAATATTTTGTCGGAAATTGATATTTTCAATGGCAAATTTAACTACGCGGGTGAAAGTCTAACTACTTCGTTGAATTTTCTTTTTCTTTAAATTAATTTAATTTTAGAATTAATTTAATTTAATTTAATTTAATTTTTTAAAATAAAAATTCAACTATTTGTGTAATTAGTCTAACTACTTTGTTAAAAAATTATTTTTTTTTTTGTTAAAAGTTTATAATTTTTATTGAAAATTAATCTTCTCGGTTGAAAATTAATTTTCTTATTTTTTCTCAACTGAAAAAGTTACTATTCCAGTTGAAGATTTATCATTTTAGTTGAAATTTTATCATTCGGAAAGTTAAAATATTTTGTCGGAAATTGATATTTGCAATGGAAAATTTAACTACGCGGGTGAAAGTCTAACTACTTCGTTGAATTTTCTTTCTTTTTTAATTCATCTGTTTGGTTTAACATTCGTTTTTTCTTTGGTTAAAAGTTATTTTTTCTTACCGAAAATTCATTCATTTCAGTTGAAGATTTATAATTTTGGTTGAAATTTTATATCTTTGAAAGTTGAGCCATTTTGTTGATAATTAATTTTTTTTTAAATTGAAATTTCAACTACTCGGTTCATCTCTTTATTTGACAATTGAACTATTTTCTAAAAAAAAAATTTCTTCTATGGATCAAAATTAATCTTCTTTGACCTTTTTTATAACTTTTCCATTTTTGGTTCAAAATTGATCGTTTTTAGTAGAAAATTGGCCTTTTTTTTGGTAGAAAACTAATCTTCTGGGTGTGAAATTTCCTTTTTATTTGTTAAAAATGCAACTGTTCAGTTGAAAATAAACTTTTTTTTTACAATTTTTTGGATATTTGTTTTTTTTACAATTTTATTGAAAATTGTTTTTTTATTGGGAATTAACTTTTAACTCTTTAGTTGAAACTCTAACTATTCTGTTAAAAAAAATTTTTTTTTCAATCAACTATTACATTTTTTGTTCAGAATTCCTCTTTTTTTTGAAAAATCCAACTTTTCGGGTTAAATATACAACCGTCTTCCAAAAATTCATCTTATTGCCTAGGAAAAGTTTAATATTTGTTTAAAAATGCAATTGTTTTTGGTTGAAGTTTATGCTTTTTTTTTTTAAAATCGACTATTTATTTGAAAAGTCATCTTTGTAGGTTGGAAATTCCACTATTTGGTTAGAAATTAAAATGTTTTGTTGAAAATTTAATTATTTTGTTAAAGTTTTAACTCTAATTGGAAATTTAACTTTTATGTAGAAAATTCGTTTTTTCTTTTGTTGTAATATTAACCATTACATTTTTTGTACAGAATTCATCTTTTTTTGAAAATTCTACCGTCTTCTAAAAAATTCGCCTTTTTGTCTTTAAAACTTAACTACTTGGTTGAAAATTCATTTGTTTTTGGTTGAAGTTCATTCTTTTTTCATTGAAAATTCGACAATTTGGTTGAAAATTCATTTTTTTACATTGAAAATTTAAATATTTGATTGACTTCGCTGAAAATGTAGCAACAACAAGAGTCATCTTTTTTTCGAAAATTAAATTGTTTTGAAAATTTGTCTCTTTGGATTAAAAATTCATCTTCCGTCGTAGAAAAGACTTCTTTTTTGGTTAAATTGAATAAATTGGAAATAAATTAAAGTTTATTTAAAATTTGGTTGTTCTATTCCGTTTATGAAAGATTCTATATTGGGAAAAATGAAAAATTGTTCAGGGAAATGTCAAGGAATTTTGAAAATTAAGTTTTTCGGCCACCCTGTTATTACATCAGTCTCCTATTTTTGGTAAAAACAATATACTATTCCAAAAAAAAACTGTACGTAATTTAAATACTGACTTACTAAGAAATTCAATTCGAATTTCCTTGACCTCTTCCAATTTAATTCCATCCTCTTGAAATAATTTTCCAGCTTCTCCTTTAGGTCCTTGATCGATTACCAAACTAACAAGTAAATCGTGGGTAATTACATTAGGTTCTGAGGAATCTTGGAAAATTATAGGTTCTTCTCCTTCGTGGGTCATTTGTTATGTCAAAACTTATATCTAATTTTTTGTATTATCTAAGTAACTTAAAAAATCTTATTTTCAAACCCGCACCTTAAATTCGACAGCTTTATAGGCGCTGGATTTTGTTGCTAGGCAACTGTCAGGTATGGATTTCACACACATAATTTCGATTCACATAGTTAGATAGTTATAAGGTAAAAATACCTATCATGAGACAAATTTTGAGGCGGTTTTAAGATTTTCATTAATTTTTGAACGATAATACAATATATTTTCAAAGAGTTTATGGGTAATTGTCAAATTGAAGGCAAACTTGAAGTCCCAGTAATATAACTTTAACTTAGAAACTCGTCCTGATTTTTTTTTAAATTTTAATAAACTTTTATTATTATCCTCTACAAAATGGTCAGTTCTTTTTTTTCATTTCTGTTCCTATTTACTTTAATGCAAGAACACCTGAAACGTCATTAGCGTACGGCGTCCCAACCTCACTTTGCACAAGGATAAATGGATTTTCTTCTTTTTTTTTTAGACAGTAACCTGAGAAACGCTTAACGTATCAAGTTTCTAAACTTCACATGAACCTAAATTTAATCTATGCATATTTTTTAACTCAAATAAATAATATTGTAAAAGCCTTGAGGTCTGTCCCTCAAAGTTTGTCATTTCAGACGTCATTACCGTACGTTTTTTTTTTTCTAGTAAAATATTGCAGTTACAGTTGAGTAATAAATACAAAAATATTAGGCATATCGTTTAATACAAGATTTTATAAAATTGAGCTTAAAATATTAACTCCCTTTTTTGTGAATCCCAATATTAAAACTGAAGAGTGCATCTTGACAACAAAAACGTCATTCCCGTACGTGCGTTAAAAACCATTTTCGGGTTGAAAAAAAAAATATAAAAACCATTCCGTTACTTGCTTGGCGGTGATTTATTTCATAAGTAGGTAGGTGACTTTTCATAATTAAAACTTGTTATTTTTTTATAAACATTAAAAAAGGTTAAACTTTAATGAATCTTCAACTGGAATAGTTGAATTTTATACCAAAAAGGCACAACAAATTTTCACCAAATATTTTAATTAAAAAAAAAAAAAGATCAATCATCAATAAAACAGTTAAACTGTTGTCTAAGAAGATACTTTTTTAACAAAAAATAGAATAGTTAAATTTTCTGTTCAAAAAACTAATTTCTAACAAGAAAAAAATATGAATTTTTAACCAAAGTGATAAATTTTCAAATGAAATGATGAATCTTTAACTGAAATAATTGAATCTTGAAACAAACAGATAAATTTCCAATTAAAATGATGAATCTTTCACTGAAATGGTTGAATTTTCAACCAAAAAGATGAATATTCAACCATGAAGATTAATTTTCTAAAACAGAATACAAATTTTCAACACAATATATGAATTTGCAACTAAGTTTTTGAATTTCCAACTGAAAATGATACATTTTTAACCAACAGTTAAATTAAAAAAAAAAAGAGAGAAGAATTTTCAACAAAAAATAGAATAGTCAAACGTCAATCAAACAGTTCAGCTGTCGTATAAAAAAGATACATTTTTGATCAAAAATATAATATTTAAATTTTCTTTAAAAAAGACTAATTTCTAACAAAAAAAAAGCGAACTTCCAACAAAATAGTTACATTTTCAACTGGAATAGATGAATTTTCAGTTGGGAAAATTGATTTTCAACAAGGTCGTTAAATTTTCAATCAGAAATGAATTTTCAATCAGAATGATGAATCTTCAACTGGGATAATTGAATTTTATACCAAAAAGGTACAAAAAAAATTCACCAAATATTCCCATTTTTAAATAAAAGAGAGCAATTAATCGAACAGTTAAATTTTAGTCCAAAAAAGATACAATTTTAACCAAAGATGAAATAGTTAAATTTTCTGTAAAAAAAAAAACAACTAATTTCTAGCAAAAAAAAACGAATTTTCAACAATATAGTTACATTTTCGACTGGAATAATGAAAGTTTTAGTAAAAAAAAACTGATTTTCAACATGTCGTTAAATTTGCAATCAGGGATGAATTCTCAATTAAAATCATGAATCTTCAACGAAAAAAATTAATTTTTTAAAAAGAGTTACACTTTTAACGAAGGAGTTAAATTTTCAACTAAAATGGAGGAATTCTCAACAAACAATGTAATGTAATTTAAATTTTAACCAAAAAAGATTTCAGTTTTGAATAAAAAACAGTCAAGTTCGACCAAACAAGACAAATTTTCAAGAAAAGTTGTGTTTTAAATTAAAATAAATACTTTTCAGTCAACAGAGAAAACAAATTTAAAAAGAACTGTTGAATATTCAAGGAAAAATATGAATTTTCAACCAAGAAGTATAATTTTTTACGAAAAAGGACGAATAATCAATAAAACACAGGAAGATATTATTGAGTACAATAAAAGAAAGAAAACGAAAAGGGAACTTAGCCTAATATTTGATTTACACTTTAGTTTGACCAAGTTTCTTAAGTTTTTACTTCATCCTACATGGTTTCTTCTTCTTCTTCATTCGCCTAAAAAAACTCATTCCCTATAAAAAAAAATTGTTTAGCAAAAATAAAATATAATTCACTTCGTTCAAGAGAACTCCCCTTTGTAGGTTAGGTTTCTCAATTTTAAGGAAAACTTGTATTCAATTTATTTATCTTTATGAACGATTTGGAAATTCAAGTTCATTTTACCATTTAGTTCGTTTTGATATGGAAAATAATATTAAATAAGTCATATTAATAAAAAAAAACACATTTCTTTGCTGTTTCATAATAGGGACATCCATTATGGAACACCATAACTTTGCCCAAACTCAAACTTTTAATAGGTGTTTCGCATTCAGAAAAGATCAGCGCATTCATTGACATGAACATTTTGTAAATATATTCTACTATATCATTCAAAAATCAACGAAAATCTCAAAACCTCCTCAAAATTTGTCTCATGATAGGTACCTTCACCTTATTATATTTATGAAGAAGCGGAACGACCTTTATGTACCTATTGACTATGTGCAGGTGAACGGGTGGCGCCACGGTGGTGACTAATGGCATTACTTGAACGCGAGAGTCGGCTGTGTCACTGTGCAATAAGTTGTGAAAAAGTGTGAAAATTGTTGAAAAAATAGTGAAAGTTTCAAATAGTTGATCGAATATGGAAATTACAGAAAAAAAAGGTAAGTAGCAATGGCTTAAAAATAAGTAATTGCATAATATTTGTCATAAATTGTGGTTCAAGTGTTTTAAAAAATGTGAATATTAAAGATGGATTTGTGTTTAAGAACGGGTTTTGAGTCAGTCAATCATTCTGTTAATTTTACGATGACGACTATCGAAAAAGGGAAACAATTGGCTGAAACTAAAGACGTCATGAAAGTAGGAAAATTGAAGTCCGACGGCATGTCAAGAATATGCAGCGAAGTTATAAGACAGACATCAATAAGTACACCAGCGTACAAAGTGAATCTTGATGTATGTAATTTTTTATTTTAATTTATTTAATTTATTTGTTTATTTAAAATTTTATTTTTCATTCATTTTATCTATATTTTTATTTTATTTTTTATTCTATTATTTATTTGAAATACAATTTATCAATCTATTCTTAACTTCTGAAAGTAAGTCCGAATGCAGTTTTTGATTTTTTTTTTAATATAGATAGGGCAAGGGAACCAAATAAGGATCATGTATGAGAACGTTTTTTGTAAAGGTATGATTGAAAGAAAGATTGGAACTAACATTTTTATTAAAAAGCGGATGTAAGAAGATAAGTTTGAGTTATAACGTCTTTTAATCTAATATAAGGTTTTATAATCACTAGTCAAATTAGTACCTGTATGACAGCAATGAAGACTGAACTATAGAGGCTGTGGAATGTTTAATTAATAAATATACAATGTTATTGCAATTTCATTCATGTATTTCAATTTATTTCAATCCAAATGACATCTATTACACATTTTCTTCGTCGGGATCGGAAACATTCAAAATATGAGGATGCAAATTAACCAAAACTGCACACATGAATGTAATATCATTTGCGTAAGGCAGCAAGGAAATCGAAGGTTTAGATAAAATTCGATTAATTCTTAATCGTTGCATTATCCTCTCAATGTAAATTCTTACATGACGGGCCGAGAGTAAAAGCGGTGTGGAATTAGTAGAGGAGCGCCAGAGGGAAAGCGGATTGAAATACCGTTAAGGGCAGAAACGGCTTAGACGCCTAAACCGTTTCTCCTCGCGGCCAAAACTCAAGCCGTTTTTCCCTGTAGTCTCGTGGAAACAGTATCTTCAGAACGTGGGGTTTTTCGGCCCCCACCACTTTCCCGTCAGGGAGCAACACATGCAAACTTAGCGTGTCGGTGAGTCAGCTCTGTTACATGCTGCGTAGACCAGCTTCGTGTAAAGCCGAAAATGCACGAGCACGAACTTGTGGCTCGGGCCGAGCCGAGCTCGCCCGACTTCACGATTCAGTTTCGTGGGTTATTAGGAGGTTTGGGTTGATTTTTGTTTTCGCGAATGACACCTGACATACCCATGCATGTAAGGAAGTCCCGAAATATTTTTTATTATGTCTTTCAGGAACGTATATGGGATTTTAAGATTAGATTAATAATATTCATCTTTTTCAAGTGATTTCATTTTTTATTATTTATGTTTCATTTTTTCATCCATTTCGAATATTGCAAAGTTTAAATGATAATAAATAATTATCATTTTAAATTTAATGTATAGAATTAATGAAAATAAAATTGATAAAATTTTAAAGTATAAAATAAAATAAATTAATTAATTTAATTAATTAAATTATTAATGAATTAAATTAATTATAAAATTGAATTAAAATTGAATGAATTAATTAATTTAATTGGAATTTAATTGAATCAATTATAAAATTTTAAATGCTCATGCCAGGTAAGAGCATTTAAGTAAATTTGAAATTTGAAGAGGCAAGACTTGCCTCTTCAAATTTACTCCGGTTTTAAAATCCCGGATGACTATATATACACAGGAGACAAGATTTCACGGCCTAAAATGTTTCAAATTTTGTGTGGCATAACTATCTTAGTCATATTTTTAGTAAAAAATTATTTTTTAACATATAAAAAACAAATTTCCAAGAAAATAGTTAAGCTTCTAAAATAAGAAATAACTAAACAAAATACATTTTTTAACTGAAAATTTTAGTTTATGCTTAAGTTTGCAGTTGAAAAAAATTAATTTTTAACCCCTCCACACCCCAAACAAGAATATTTAACCAAAGAAATGAATTTTTAACTAAAATAGATGAACTTTCAAACAAGGATGATAACTTGCTACCAAAGAAGATGAATGTTCAACTAACAAGATAATTTTTCAAGAAAAAAAAAACTTTCCAAGAAAATTGTTCAATTTTCAATTTTTGAAACGAATTTTAAGCTAAAGCAATAAGTATTCAACCAAAAATGAAATAATTGCAATGAAATAAAAAATATAATTTCCGATAAAATAGTTTAATTTTCAAAGGAAGAGAAGAACTTTTAACTGGAAGATATAAATTTTTAACCAAAAATGGGACAGTTACTTTTCGGTGCGAAAAATTAATTTTGAATAAAAAAAAGCAATCGAATTTACAATGAAATAGTGAAATTTTCAATCAAAGAAATGAATTTATCAACAAAAATACCAATATTCTTCCAAAAAAGATGAATTTTCAACCACGTAGTTGAATTTTCAACAAAAAAGATAAAGTTTCAACCAAAAATGGAATACTTGTATTTCCATTAAAATAAATGATTATTACCCCCAAAAAAACAAAGTTTTAACAAAATATTTAAATTTTGAAGCAAAATATTGAATTTGCAAACAAATAATTTAATTTTCAAACCAATAATTTTCTGCCAAAAACAGGAATACAACATTTAAAAAATCAATTTTTAAACAACAAAAAAAAACAAATTTTCAACAAAATAGATAAATTATCGACGAAAAACGGTTACATCATCAGTTTAGAAAATAAATTTACAACAACAAAAAAACATTATTTCAGCAAAACAGCTTAATTTAAAACAAAATACATGAACTTTCAACCATATAGTTGAATCTTCTACTAAAAAGATACATTTTTAACGGAAAATGGAATGTTTAATCTTTATCTAAAAAAATAATTTTAAACACAAAAAAACAGAAGGTTTACATAATAGATGCATTTTCAAACAAATTAATAAATTCTTAATTAAAATAGATGACTTTTTAAACAGGAAGAATAATTTAATAACAAAGAACATGAATTTTAAACTGAGAAAATTCAACTTTCGAGCAAAAAAAAGCAACAAATTTTCAACAAAATAGTTAAATTATCAACCAAAAAAAATGAATTTTTAACCAAAATAGATGGATTTTCAAACAAGAATAATATTCTACTACTAAAAAGATGAATTTTCAACTAAAAAAGACAAATTTTCAAATCAAGAACAAATTTTGAACAAAATTGTAAAATTTTCGACTTTAAAAATGAATATTTAAACTTAAAAAAATAAGTATTCAACCAAAAATGGAGTATAGTCACATTCTCAGACAAAAAATTCAAGTTTCGACCAAATAGTTTAATTTTCAAAGAAATACATGAATTTTCAACTACAAAATATAAATTTTCAACCAAAAATGGAACAGTTAAATTTTCAATTCAAAAAATTAAATTTGAACAAAACAAAAAAACGATGGAATTGACAGCTGAATAGTTAAATTTTTGAACAAAGAAATGAATGCACAAACAACAAGAGTAATATTCTACCAAAAAATGAATTTTTAACCCCATAGTTGAATTTGCAATTAAAAAAGATAAGTTTTTAACCAAAAATTGAATCGTTACATTTTCGGTAAAAAAGGTGATAAAAGAACGAAGTTTTAGCAAAATATCTACATTTTAACCAAACAAATTGAATGGAAAACAATGAATTTGCAACCAAGAAAAAAAAAGGAATTTTCCATCAAATAGGTGAATTTTCAACCAAGAATGCCATAGTAACATTTTTAGTGAAAACAAAAATGATTAAAAAAAGAACGAAGTTTAAAAAAATATTAAAAATTTTAACCAAAAAATTGATTTTTCCACCGAAAAGATGAATTTTCAATCAAAAAGACGAATTTGTGATTGAAAAAAACTAAGTTTCAACCAAAATGGCATAGTTACATTATCATTTCAAAAAATTAATTGTGAACAAAAGTAAAGTCATTTTTCAACGAATGAATTCAGTTTGCATGAAAGAAATGAATTTTAACCAAAAAATAAAAGTTTAAAAAACGGAATAATTAAATATTCATTAAAAATTAATTTTTAACAAAAAAATAAAAGGATTTCTAACAAAATTGGTAAAGATGGAACCATCTTCAAGCAAGAAGAATAATATTTTACCAAAAAAGACTAATTTACAAAAAATACATGAATTTACAACCAGATAGTTGCATTTGTCAACTGAAAAATATAATTTTTCAACCAGAAAGGGTATATTTTAATTTTCAGCTGAAAAAAAAATAATTTTGAAATCTTTCTCTGATAATTACCTTTCTTTTCAATCTATTTTAGACTATAATTACAATTTTGCGGATTTTAGGAGAAAAAGCCGAAAAGTTACTAACTTGACCTCATATACTTTCTTAATATATTAAAACTTTACAAAACCTTTAATGTTTTAAAATACTTATCTCAACATTAAAAAATTTATTTTTTACAATTTTATTTCAATTGTAAAATAAATTTAACAAAATTTATTTTGTAAAGAAATATATCATGATTTTAAAAGGACAAAGCAATTTTAAAGGTAAGTCTTTGTAGCATTTTAATAACGAATGAACATATTTTTAGAATATTTTTCCTTGATTCTGCCCCAGGGTCAATCGTGGGACAAAAAACCGTGGAGAAATTTTAAATAGAGAGAGTACTCTGTATACATTAATAATAGTATAATAATTATAATAATATTCATTATAATAATATTTATATCAAGTATAACTTATATAATTAAAGATTTTAATGATTAAAAAAACTAGTATAGGTTTTCAGTACTTGTAGAGCGTGGCGAAGCACAGAGAGTTCAAACAATATTGTAGGGTCGTAACGCTTCGTTTTTCGCCCCGCTCCACAAGTTCTCAAAACCGGATTAATTCTCATAATGCAAACCATCAACAACTGAAATTTAGTGATTGTGAGTTCTCTTTTGTTAAAGCTTTTTCGGCTTCAACGAATACAATCTCATCACGTTTCTCGTGAGAAAAAAAAGGTTAAAAGCAAATTTTTAGACCTAATTTGAAGAAAATTTTGTTGTTAAACATTTTATTGTATCTTGTGTTTTATTGTGCAAAAAATTAATTTGTTTATTTTTAATATCATTTTTTAAGATTAAATCAAAAACTACGCGTCTCGTCAAAATATGATTAATGCGAAATGTGTGGCTCTTATTTGGGTGAACAACTTTTGTCTTTTTTTTTGTAGCTTGTGTCGTTTGTCCAAAAATTTGATGTTTTGTTAACGTCGTTTTTTACGAATAAAACAAAAACTACGTGCTAAATCAAAAAGTGAGTAATAACGAATTTGTAGACAATTTTTGGGTGCACAATTTTTGTGTTTTTATCTTTTTTCGTATCTTGCATAGTTTGACACAAAATGGAATTTTTCATTTTTTGTGCGATCAAAATTTGAATTTTTCATTTTTTGCACGATCAAAATTTGAATTTTCGATTTTTCAAGAAAATTCAAAGAGTTGTTATGATAATCTTGCAGAACTGTAAAAAAACATATTTTTCCTCCCTTGACTTTTTTTTCCATATCGTGCGTTGTTTGGATTAAAATGTTCATTTGAGTTCTAATTTTTGGATTGTGAAAATACTATAACTCTAATAATTTGGTTTTTATCGAAAAAAGTCGTGCAGATAAATTGTTCGAATTTTTGAGTACTACGAATAGCCGTACATGGAATTTTTAAATTAAAAAAAAAATGGTCGCAAAAATTTTGAAAATGCTCTAACTTTTTGAATTTTGATCCAAAATAGCTGGACAACAAACTGGTCCTTCTCAGCCCTAAAATAGTGTGACAAAGCTCAATCCAATCTGATCCGTCCGACAGATGCAGATACCTTCCTAAAAATCGTTCTTTCTGACTCAGGGTGTCTCAAAACGTAGAGATTTGGTAAAAACCGACTATGTAAAATTTTACATAAAACCAACCTTTTCATTAAAATGAGAAAGTAAAAAGAATAGATTGCAAATTCAAATGGCTGGGTGTCATTGTACATTACGAACACCCAAATATTGACAATTATATAATTCGCACGCTGGAACGAAAGCCTGTGGGAAAGGCGAGGAAAAAATCGAGTCTCTGTTTTATCACGTGATCGGAACTTCCTCCACTCGAACCAATATAACTGGCTCCAGTCGCCCCCCCCCCCCTCATAACGTGTTCGGATTTTCTAACACGTGCTACCGTATTTTGTTTTCACTGTTCAATTGTTTTCGTCGCGAATACTTGCTCGTGCATTTTCGGCTTTACACGAAGCTGGTCTACACAGCATGTAACAGAGCCGACTCACCGACACGCTACGTTTGCGTGTGTCGCTCCCAGATGGGAAAGTGGTGGGGGCCGAAAATTCCCATGTTCTGCATGGATTGGGACTGTGAGTAAAAGCGGGTTGAGTTCGGACTGGGAGCCAAAGCGGGTTGAAGTCCAAAACCGTTTTTCCCCGCGGAATAATTTCAGTTCGCTTCTACTCTGACGCTCATTCATTCCGTTTTCACTCCCATTCTTTTTTCAAGTCTTCTTTGCGTTGACACGAAAACTTAAACCGCTTCTCTTCTGCAACTTATTTTGCACCGCTCTTACTCTCAGCCCGCCACATGTGCGACTTTTTGAGTTTCGCTAACTTCCTCTGCAGTGAAATAACCTTCGTGCAAAAATGGGGGCATTACAAGTAAAACATCTTTTCCAAAAAAATAAACTGTTACCAAAAGAGATGAATTTTCAATCCAAAAAGATGTAAGAAGTTTATAACCTTAATTCAAAAACTGTCAATTTCATAGAAGAAAGAGATAAATTTTTAAACCAAAAAGATAAACTGTTAACAAAAGAGATGAATTTCCAATCCAAAAAGATGCAAGAAGTTTATAACCTTAAATCAAAAACTGTCAATTTCATCGAAGAAAGAGATGAATTTTCAAACCAAAAAAATGAAATGTTAACAGAAGAGATGAATTTTCAATCCAAAAAGATGCAAGAAGTTTATCACCTTAAATCAAAAACGACCACGCAACACAGAGACCAACTTTTGGGGGGGGGGGGGGCATTTTCAGTAATAATTAATATTCTTTGCAACAAATCGTGGCACTCGCGTATATTAAGCAACGTTAAACACGGATCTCGCTGCGTCCAAGTACTTTCGAGTTTCGCCACTGCGAGCACACATGCCTGCAATTACTTGCTGGGCTCCGCCTACTACTCAATTATGAAACTACTTTTGGACTCTTGTACCGGTGTTCCATGAAACCAGTGACCCCAACTTTGTCATGTAGACGTACTGCGCTTGCGCTAGCTACGCATAAGAGGAAGACGGTGCGACTTATTATTGCCATGGTAACGGACTAACGGGTTGTCGCGTCGTGTTCCACGTAAGTGTCCTGGCGCAAGCGCAGTACGTCAGCCTGCCAAAGTTGGGATCATTGTATGAAACAGCAAAGAAATATGTTTTTTTTTTATATTAATATGGCATATTTTATATTATTTTCTATATTAAATTGAACAAAATAGTACAATGAACTTTTTATTTCAATCGTTCACAGAGATAAATAAATTTAATACAAGTTTTCGTTAAAATTGACAAACCTAACCTATAAAGGGTAGTTATCGTGAACGCAGTGAATTATATTTTATTTTTGCTGAAAAATGTTTGTTATAGCGAATGAATTTTTATGTAGGTGAATGAAAAAGAACAAAAAACCATGAAGGATAAAGTCAAAGTAAAGTGTAAATGAAATATTAGGCTAAGTATACCATATTTTCGCTTTTTTTCTTTTATTGTACTTATAATAAGTTTTCCTGTGTTTTTTTTTTTTTTT
>CAKNXH010000466.1:160675-181810 GCA_932178445.1 Andricus quercusramuli
AAAATTTATATTTTTCTTTGAAAATTCGACAGTTTGTTTTAAATGTATTTTCTCTGTTGACTGAGAAGTATTTTTTAATTGAAAACTCAACTATTCTTGAAATTTCGTCTCCTTTGATTGAATTTAACTGTTATTTATTTAAAATTAATTAATAATATATAAAATAATAATTAATTTAAAATCTTTTTTAGTTTAAAATTTAACTTCTTCGTTAAAATTGCAACTCTCTTGTTAAAAATTGATTCTTTTTGTTCAAATTCATCATTTTAATTAAAAATTCATCTATCATTGAAAATTTAATTACCTTGTTAAAAACCAATTTTTCTAACTGAAAATTGAACTATTCCAGTTGAGAATTTAACTGTTTTGTTGAAAATTCAGGTTTTTTTGTTTGTTTAAAATTAGTTTTTTTTTTAACAGACAATTTAACTATTCTACTTTTGGTTAAAAATGTATCTTTTTTCGACGGAAATTCAACTTTTTAATTGATAATTGATCTTTCTTATTCAAAAATTGAAATATTTGGTGAAAATTTCGTGTACCTTTTGGTATGAAATTCAACTATTCCAGTTGAAGATTCATCATTTTAGTTGAAAATTCATCACATTGGTTGAAAATAGAACTGTTTCAATGAAAATCCGTTTTTTTCATTAAAAATTAATTTGTTTAACTTAAAGTTTAAATATTCCATTTTTTTTTTAAATTCTTCTCTATTTTTTTAATTGTAATATTCACCTATTGGTTAAAAATTTATCATTTTCCGTTGCAAATTCAACAACTTGGTTGTAAATTCATAGATTGTGTTGAAAATTCATATTTTTTTCGTAGATAATTAATCTTCTTGGTTAAAAATTCATATTTTTCCTTGAAAATTCAACAGTTTATTTTAAATTTATTTTCTCTGTTGACTGAAAAGTATCTTTTAATTGAAAACTCAACTATTCTTGAAAATTTGTCTTTTTTGGTTGAAGTTTCAATTATATTACATTGTTCGTTGAGAATTCATTTTTTTAGTTGAAAATTTAACAACCTTCTTGAAAATCAATTTTTTTAACTGAAAATAGAACTATTCCAATTGAAAATTCAACTATTTTGTTGAAAATTAGATTTTTTTGGGTTTAAAATTCTTTTGTTTCACCTTAATATATAACTTTTCCATTTTAAGTTGAAAATTCATTTGTTCGGTAGAAAATTTAACTATTCCGTTGAAAATTAGTTTTTCTATTCAATATTAATTTCTTTAACTGAAAATTTAATTATTCCATATTATGTCGCACATTCATTTTTTTAAATAGAAATTCAATCTTCTTGGTTCAAAACTGATCTGTTTAGTTGAAAATTTAACTATTTTGTTAAAAATTTATCTTTTTGGTAAAAAATTTATCTCAATAGATGAACCTTCATATTTTCGGTTAAAAATTACTTTTGTTGCTTGAAAATTTGAATAGTTTGTTGAAAATTCGTGTTTTTTTCAAAATTAATTTTTCTAACATTTTAACTATTTAATTTTTTGATGGAAATTCATGAGTATTTTGGTTGTCAAGATTTCTTTCTTGGAAAAAATTCATCTTTTCAATTGAAAATTCAACTATTTGGTTTATAATTAATTTTTTTTTGTAAAAAATTTATCATTTCAGTTAAAAATTGATTTCTTTCATTAAAAATTTAACTGTCTTGTTAAAAATTGGTTCTTTGTTGTTACAAAAATTTATTTTTTCAATTGAAAATTTAACTATTCTATTTTTGGTTGAAAAATGATATTTTTTTGTTGAAAATACAAGCATTTGGTTGAAAATTTGTCTTTTTTCGTAAAAAGTTAATGTTTTGGGTTAAAAATTCAACTATTTGGTTCAAAATTAATTTTTTTGGTTGAAAATTCATTATGTAATTTAAAAATTAATTTCTTTATCTGTTTTTGACTAAAAAATGATATTTTTCAGTAAAAAATTCATGCATTTTGTTGAAAATTGCTTTTTTTTTGTCAAAAGTTCATCTTTTGGTTTAAAAATTCAACTAATTGGTTGAAAATTAATTATTTTGGTTGAAGTTTCATTATTTGAGTGGAAAATTCATCTCTTCAACTAAAAATGTAACTATTTCATTTTTATGGGCAATTTGTCTTTTTTTATGGAAATTTAGTCTTGTTGAAATTTGTCTTTTTGAGTAGAAAATTAATATTTTGTGTTTAAAATTCAACTATTTGGTTTAAAATACATTTTTTGGTTGAAGATTAAAAATTTTAGTACAAAATTAATTTATTTTGTTGAGAATTCGTCTTTTTTGGGTTGAAAATTCAATTATTTTGGTAGAAAAATCGTTGTTTTGGATTGATAATTAAACTTTTTTGTTAAAAATTCGACATTTTGGATGAGACTTTTTTCTTTATGGACTGGAAAATCTTTTTTGGTTGATTGCACTCTTGATGAAAATTCCTCGTTTTGGTTTGAAAATTCATAAGTTTTAGTAGAAATTTAATCATTCTTGGATAAAAATGCAACTATTTCATTGAAAATTAATCTTTTTTGGTTCACGATGCATCCATTTTTGTTATCGAAGATTCATCACTTGAGTTGAAAATTTAACTGTATCGTCGAAAATTTCTTTCTTCTTTGTAGAAAATTAATTGTTTTAACTGAAACTTCAATTCATCTACTTTTTCCAAATATTGTTTTCATTCAAGTTATTGATATCCTAGGTGTAAGATTATTTTTATGCCTAAAAGAAAAATTAAGACCGGTCAGGGAAATGAAAAATTGCCTATTCAGTATCCAATTATGCCAGACTCATGACTATAAAATTATAAAATAATGGACTGCTGATAGTATAATATTTTTCATTTATTGCTACATAGTTACACTACTGATTCTATTCTACATCAAAGCGGCTGCGCCCGTCTTTCGTGAAATATCTGTACTAGTATTCACCTACAATATTCGCTACTTGTAGTAAACCAGGAAAATCGCAGTAAAACCCGTTTATAGTACAGCCTACAATTTGCAAATTCAGTTTATGGATCCGCCAAGACGCGAACTCTCGTCCTACCAGTGTCGAGGTTCAGAGGCGAGCATGCTAACCACTAGACTACATTGCTGGTTATTTATAATAGTTAGTATTTTTTCAAATTCAATTTATAATAGTTATTTATAATATTTATAATATTATATAAAATGTTATAATTAGATTGCAGGAACATCAGAAGTCGTCATACGTGTTAGCAATTGGTTCTTTTTCTACTCGTTTTACCCGCTTCCATTGGTTCTGAAAAGGAAGAAAAATTCAATTTTAAAAATATTTATATCTTATATAGAATAAAAATAAAACTTTTAATGAAATTATAATATGAAATTCGGATAAATCATTAAATGAACTTACAGTTTTTTAATCTGCCACAGCTTTTAGTCATAGCGAATTGCAGAAGTTCGGACAGTTTCTCATCCGTCACGCATGGTAGCGCTGATTTGATGACATTTGTTTTCGCCTGGGTGAAAGCATCATTTTTCTCGCAAAGATCTTTGTAGCCTTCATAATTACCTGCCGAGGACTGTTTTGCTTTTTTATTCGCAATAGCTAAATTTATTGTAGCTTCATTAATCTTAGAAAAAGCTTCATCCAATTTCTCGGGCCTATTATTTATCTCGTCAGTTTTATCACATTTTGCGTTCATATCCTCCTCCGTTATATTAAAAAAATCTTTTAATGCAGCTTCTGGGGTAATCGCTTCTTCTACGGCTTCGTCTTTCAAAACATCTTTAGAGTCAGAGAAACCTTAAAATTAAAAAGATGAATATTATAATGTTGATAGAAACGATTGATACTCTATTAAGAATAAATGCATCTAAATTAAATAACTTCGATGAGTGGTTTTTATCAAATTTCTAAAACATTAACTACTATTATAAATTATTGGTTCAATAAAACAATCTTTTCTGTGAAAATCGCTGTTAACCTTTATAAAAAATATTATTACAAAATGGGGAAGAGAACAACACCTTCACATAATAAACACCAGTTTTGAGAGGGTTTATAAAATATGTTTTTGCCTTGAAACTTCCATACATTGAATAGACATACGAACGACAAAAAGTAGTAAACATAACTGTTTTTATACTACATTATACCATATGGAAGCTATTATTTCAATGAGTCTTATACAATCACTGTAACTACTTCATTTATGGATGCAGTAATTTATTTTGTTCAATTTTTTGTACGTGCTAACCTTCATCAAAAATAATTTAATTGAAGCAGTGTGTGATCACACATGTTGTTTAATTATGCTAGAAGGAGGGGGTTGACGGGAGCTCAAGAATTAGTAGGCGCCAAATAATGTTGTTGAGATGTTGGTTTATTTCGTAGAACCACACTACACTACACTACACCACAACACTCGTACCGGTCGACCGCACGTCCGGTCGGTATGAAGCACGAAGATTAACTGGGGGGAGTCGACGAGAGGGACCTCGACGGTCCTCAAGTGGCGCCCTCTATTGGAGACGAGCCAAAACCAAACATACCGCCCGCCTCGTTCCTTGAACGATTATCTGCTGGCCGCCCGCCGTAAGGTCGAATGTCCATGCTCTGACTCGACTGAAGTCGCTGATGACGTCGCTTAGCGTTTAGCAACACTCGCTCATTCATTCTGACTTGACGGTCATGAGAGGCACCTACTGGTGCGTGGGCCCCATGCCGCTTAGCAACTCCGGCTTATGCCGTGCTAAACTCAAAGGAAACCCACAAAAACCTTTGAGAGAGTTGCAAGTCGACTAATGTCCATTACAATCTTTAACCTTGGATTTCGCAGTAGTAGTCGTATTAGAGTGACGGGCGCGATCCAACCGCAAGGATCAAACAATCTAGCACGGGTGTCGAAATGGTGCGCTTGGTCAAACTATGCGAGTCAATCTCGGGTGGAGTCAGACGAAACCAATCACTCCGCGGATCCCAGCAAACGCCAAGCTCGTTGGTGATGCTATCACTGCAAAGTTGAAGTCAGGTCGGATGAAGACGGTCTTGTTCTGGCAAATCTGCTAGTAGCTCCGGTTGATTGACGATCCCTTTTCGGAGAGGAAATCCACCGATAAGTTGCTCCTTTAGCTGCCTCGCTTCTCGAGAGTCATTGCATTCCGTCAATAGGTCGTCGACAAAGCAAAATTTGAAAAGAATTGGGGCAGAAGTCACAGCCGACTGTCAGTGGTGTACGACTGGGTTATTTTCACGGGCACTCAATACAATGCGTTGCAGATCGATGTCCTGTTCATTCACCGGAATCTGCCGATACATCAGGCAGAATTCCGCGCAGCAATCACGTTTGCGGCGTCTACATCGAATTAATACGTGGCTTGAATTGATTTGCAATTTGGGCCCAGTGTGAAGCGTGTCATTGTAACTGTAGCCAGTCGACGTAGGTCTAAATGCGTTGAAGATTACTCTCAGGTGGCGATGATGATCTCCCCGTTGCCATACTCCGTGATGTGCTATGTAGTAAGTGGGGCGAGCTTTCGCGCGCAGCTCGGTCCGCAGGATCAAGGGGCAAACTTCGACTCCATGGTAGAAGATTGACAGCTCGAAAATGGCCGAACCGTGGGTCGGCGGGATCCAGTCCTTGTCATTTGTTGTCGTCCTTGGAACTGTTGAGTAGGCAATTGTTGCTGAAGAGAAATCTGTTGCGACAAGTGCCCCTGAGGACTCATTTGCTGAGATTTCTGCTGAGTGATCGGTGGACTAGTCATCAGTTGTTTGTGTTGTGAAGCGAGAAGCTGTTGCCGAGTCTTCAGCTGAATCTGAGTGATCTGAGAGTTAATCTATTGAGGCGAGGCCATCACCGTCTGCCGCTGAATTTGATGTTGATTCAGAAGAGTAAAATTCTGCTACTGCTGCTGCTTTTGCTGTCCCATCCGGACATTAATCTGTTGGTTAACCTGCTGATTCACCTTTTGGGTAGCCTGTTGAGTTATCTGCTGATTCGCCTGTTGATTTATCCTATTAGTCTGTTGACTCATCGGCTCTGCAGCTCCTGCTTCTGATTCTGCAGGGGACTCTACATCTGCATAATGTGATCAGCCGAAGGCCCAGTTGCCAAAACCTTCAATTGTCGTCCCAGCTCTTCGAGAAGGAAAGTGCTGTGTCGGTGCCCATTGGCTCTCCGATGTTGTAAATAAACAAGCATGTGGTATGCCTGGCTGTTGAGGGGTTGCTGAATGACTTGTACTGCCTGTGGATGAGCAGCCATCGTTGTAGTTGTTGTTCCACCCTGCGTGGACACGACATAGTGTTGTCCATTGGCCTGCTGCCATTGTTGTTGGGCTGACTGCTGCTGAACCTGCGTCGATGCTCGTAGACTTGAGTGCGTGCGTTGATGGAAGCACTCTCGATGTCTGCGTAGGAGGTTCTACATCGCAGTCCGCATCTGGAGGCTGATGGATGAGTCCAATATGATTCTCCGGGAACGCGGCCCAACATTTCTCCAATAGCTGAAGGCGAACAGCCAGTGCCCCAGG
This sequence comes from Andricus quercusramuli, assembly GCA_932178445.1. Classification (NCBI taxonomy): domain Eukaryota; kingdom Metazoa; phylum Arthropoda; class Insecta; order Hymenoptera; family Cynipidae; genus Andricus; species Andricus quercusramuli. The sequence continues at coordinate 167,173 of CAKNXH010000466.1, forward strand.
TGTCCAGTCGACTGCGGGCTTGTCCAGCATTGTTGCGGCACATCATCGCTAAACGTCACTCAGCTGAACAACTGATGAAGCACTGACAGTGGGGTCGAACCCCGCCCGCCAAATGCGCCACAATCAACGAACAAAACGAAGAAAAGCAGCGAAGTATGTGCAACGCGTGTGTGCGTGCATAGAAGTATCAAAATGGTTAGTTACCAACAAAGAAATAGTATACAACTACAAACTTTACCCGAAATGTGATATACCAAATCGATAATAAAACATCTACATAAACTTGTCCATAAAGAATGTAATTTGTAATAATACAACAATATACAATATGCATACACCTACATAACAATTGTAATATATATAGACCACACCTATCCCACAATAAAATGTCTCGATCGTAGCACTATCATTTCTTTAAGAAAGAAAGAGATAGAGGTATGCATAGCAGAATTCTCGACCGAAACCAAACCAAAGAAATAATATTCAATTATGTACATGAATAGATACATGATATGTCAAGCATAGAAATGAACATCCACATAAAACTATCCATGAGATAAAAGTACATAATGAGATGGCAATATACAACCTATTTGACAAATATATATACACACATACCCCTACAATATACGCATCCAATAATAAAATCTCTAAATAGTAGAATTATAATCTCTTTCAGAAGGAAAGAGATATCGGTGTGCGTAGGATAATTCTCGAACGTGTGTGATCTCAAATTTTGAGAGAGAGAGAGAGAGAGGCGTGTGTAGGAGGAGTCTTGACCGTGTGTGATCGACAACCTCGACTGCCCCTCTCACCTGCTCTCACATCCTTTGTTCGCCATGAGAGACCACTCGATTATGCGATGAGATAGCGCTCGACCGTGTGTGGGAGACTGCTTCGAGAGAGAGAGAGAGAGATTATGCGTGGGAGACTTCTCGACCGTGTGTGGGAGATCGCTCGACCAGATTTATTGCCAAGTGAGTGTGTGAGAGAGAGAGAGAGAGAGCTGCATGCAGGGCAATTCTCGACTGCCTGTCTCACCTTGCTCTCACGTCCTTTGTTCGTCATGAGAGATTGCTCGATCATGTGTGAGAAGAGAAAGCGAATATGTGTGGGAGGATTCTCGACCATATGTGGGAGATTGCTCGACCAGATTTGTTAAGTGAAAGAGAGAGAGAGATGCAGAACAATTTTCGACTACTTCTCCCACCTTGCTCTCACATCCTTTGTTCGTCATGAGATTGCTCGATCATGTTTAAGAAGAAGGATTCTAGACCATGTGCGCGAGATTGCTCGACCAGACTTGTTATTAATTGCGTGTAATGTCACACTCAGAAAAAAACCTTCCCTGAACCAAACAAACTGTTTTGCTGGATATACATGAAAATTTTGCTGAACCAAACAAACCCCTGCCGATTCAACAAAATATCTGATCGACCCCACCAATACCCCCGGTTGAATCAACCAAATACTCCAACTACCAAAAGATTCTGCCGAAACCACCAAAGAACTGAGCCGGGCCAACCAAACATTCCGCTGTCCATATAATAACCAAATTCTATGGTTGAACCAACAAAAATATTGCTGATTCGACCAAATCGTTTTCTGAGTGCACTTGCTTGACGAAGATTGCCGTCGACTTACACTTGATGACTCTTTTTCTATGATTTTAATGTTGGCTGGCCTTTGTCTGCTCCCGACGCCATGATCGCCTCCCTGTAGTACCCAAATCCGTTCAATTGTCCTGTAGCTAGTTCCATGGCGACGTCCGGGCAGGCTCGTAGTTGAATGACCGGAAACGCAACGTTGAGGGCGTCTACTGCATAGGCTCTTGGCTTTACGCACAGTCGTCGGAAGCACGAGGAGTCGTCTGCGAGGATGCGGCAAGCCAGTGTCAGGTGTATAGGCTCCGCCTGGAGTATCCGGCTCGAAGGACCATGTTTAATTATGCTAGAAGGAGGGGGTTGACGGGAGCTCAAGAATTAGTAGGCGCCAAATAATGTTGTTGAGATGTTGGTTTATTTCGTAGAACCACGCTACTCTACACTACACCACAACACTCGTACCGGTCGACCGCACGTCCGGTCGGTATGAAGCACGAAGACTAACTGGGGGGAGTAGACGCGCAACAGTCGACGAGAGGGACCTCGACGGCCCTCAAGTGGCGCCCTCTATTGGAGACGAGCCAAAACCAAACACATGTGAACATAACCAAAAAAGGCAGGCAAAAACAAATCAAGAGTTTCTGAACTTTACCATATACAATATAAAGCGCTTGAAGATGAAAAATATATTAAGTTCAATACGTATAAAGAGAATATGGATATTTTTAAAACACTCGACTCTGTATTGCAATTATTATAAAAAAATTATTACTATATCCCTCTTACTGAATTCAAAAGTAATTCTATTTGCTATCTCAAAAATAGTCACAATGATTTTAAAAATGACGATAGTTCCTTTCTAAAGGTGTTGTCATGTGTTGTCATGCTCTAAAAGCTACGATCATGGTTCCTTAATGCAACCAATCCTGACGCACCCGGAACGTGTAGGTCATCCATTCCTGCTCCTTCTATCTTAGAAGGTAAGCAAGGTCAGGAAATTCACGCAAGAGACTTCGTACAACACTGTTCCTTGCCACTGTTGGAAATGAAGGTTTCACCCTTGCGTACTTTTTTAGAGCTACCAATCTTATATAGAATGTTATGAGGAACAGTGTTGACACTGTTGACGGACCAGACGAAGTAATCTCAGAAGAACAGTCTTTTGCATCCGGTTCGTGATGAAATGAGCTTGACGCTGGCAAGCCGGGATGTTACTGATTTGGCTTACAATTAGAAATAAAGCTTCCATACCTCCAAGACAGGCGATTGGGCGAAAACTACAAGATGGACTTTGTAGCCTGGGTACAGCCTGCTCAGCTCGAAAAGAAGAGCTTGCGATATTTCGCCCGTTTTTCTTCCTCCTTTGCCGTGGTATTACCATCGGCTGATACCGAGAATTCAATCACGCAAATGATCTTCGTCTTCAGATGTTGGAGGACAATATCAGGCTTTGTAGCACTGATACGTTGAGTGGTGGAGAATTAGAAATTTCAATAGATCTTACACTGATCATTCTCCACAACGAACGCAAAACGGGCATTAGAACAACATCATAGAAGTGCCGGAGATGGTAACATAACACTTTTATTATTTTATTATCATTATCATTATTATTCTTATATCTCAATAATAATTATTGTAAGGAATTAAATTGACTTCAACATCCATCCTTATCTTGCGGTATTTAACAGCATTAATTGCTTTCAATTTATACCCTCTTCAACAGAATTAAAACATATTCATTCATTGAAGAAATCATCATAGGATTAATCAAGATTGAAGTGAGAGGCACATATTTGATGTTTATACGAATTAATTTTGATCTGCAATAACTTAATTCAGTTGAAAATTGCAAAAACAGATACTTAGATCTTGCACTAGCGAACGCCCGTATTGAAGTTGATAGAGTCATTGATCCGATACTACCTGAAGACAACTACCATCCTTCTTTTAGTCTAATCTTTTGCTTACGTCAGGAGCAACCCTCTTAAATATTCGTGAATAATTCTTTATCTAAGAGATATAATTTCGGGAGAGCAAACTATATTCCCTTGTACCTTGGTCTAAATAACACTGATTGGTCGTCCCTATAAGGTCTCGTGAAACACCGGATCAAGCTTGTTCTGTTCTTTATTCTCTAATCTACAATATCTTTGACAAAACGGTTCCAAAATTTAAAAACTATACAATTAACCAGCAGTTCCCATCATGTTACACGCGTGATATCATTATAGACATCATGATAGAAAATAAATTTAGACGAAAATTCTCTTCAACTGGAAATGTGTGCTACCTACATATATTTAATAAATTACGAACCAGTATCAAAAAGCGTATAGAAGTTGCATTTCACGCATTCACAGACAATGCTGAGCTAAATATTGTCTCCAAACCATCATCTTTTTGGTCCCATATAAATAGGGTAAAGTGTGATAACGGAATCTCAAGTATAATCTGTCATAACAATGAGGAATTTTCATCTCCTCAGGATATTGTGAACAAATGTGCTGAATACTTTCACGGCGTCCATAATGAGTCATCTATATGTACATTTACCCCTGAAAAATTTAGCCAAAATGTACTTGGGGATTATATTCTAATCACCGAAAGTGACGTTTTAAAAGCAATCAAGAAGCTGCCTAATAAGCATACTGCTGGAACTGATCTAATTCCTGATATTGTTATCAAGGACTGTTCATCTATCTATTGTTGACATTGTATCTAGTGCCAATAAATCATTAGGCTTTCTCATGCGTTCCTGTTGACACTTTAAGACAATATCGCCTTTCATGACTATCTTCTGTGCAATGGTTAGGTCTAAACTGCAATATGCATCTGTAATCTGGTCACCTGACTTGAGGAAAAAACATATTAATTCATTGAGACATGCCAAAGGCGGTTCCTAAAATATATGGATTGGAAAGAGGACAAGATCTATCCTCCCCGTGGATCAGACGATGAAACGCTAAGATGTAGATTTGGCATCCGGTCACTGGATGACAGACACAAATTTACAGGGATCTTGACTGTATTCAAGATTATTCATGATCTTAATGATTGCTTAGCAAATCTTATGAGCGAGTTCCGTTGAACGTACCAAAATACAACTCACGTATAATAGACCGCCATTCTACTTGTCTTCATTGATCCCACGGTGTTCTCCACTATTTGATATGTTTAGCAATTCTAACAAATTTATGTTATCACTTCTCAGCGACAAAATCTCTTTGTTCTGCTCCTCAATGTACGAATTTACGCGTATTGTACATTAACTACATCCAACACACAAGCCCCGGTTTAAATTCTTAAGTATTTGCATGCTCACATTATTTACAATACTATGTGGACATATTGTAGCCCTGGTAATAGTTCTCACTGAACTGTTGGGCTTTCTTTATTCAAATAAAAAAAGTAAATTAAAACGTCAATGGAAGAAAACGATATTCATTTGGATTCAAAACGTTGTGAATCTCGCCATATTTGAAATCATTTCAATCTATTTTAATGCATTACTTCTTACAAGGATGGCTTAGAATTCATAACGCTACCATGCCGGATAATCATGCTAGCCTGAACTTGGAAACGGGACCTAACTATTAAATTTTGCTAAACGTGTCATTCACCCAGTAGCTGAAGTAAACACCACTACAAAATACCAGTTTGCAGTTACCAAATAATTTATGTGCAGTTACCAATTGATTTTGGAATATTTCGCAATTACCGATTCAAAAAATACCAGTTCGCAGTCTCCAAATTATTGCTGTGCAGTTACCAATCGAATTTGGAATAGTTCAAAATTACCATAAGGATTACGTGAAGTCACCAATTCAATAATCAACCATAACATTTTTGCCCTTCCGACCAAACAAGCAACTACTAGTACCTATAAATCCTAGAAATATTTTTACTATCTTTTCTTTTCAATCTCGTAAATTCATATTCACATGAGTTTTGTTTCTTTCAAAGTGAACATCAATTGGTCCACTCCTAAGAGGAAAAGGAGGCACCGCAGGTCAATTGAAAATTCATTTCACATAAGAGGGTCAATACTAATTGTAATTTCATTCACTTAATAAATCGTTATTATATATACTTCATTTTTATTTATCTTGTCCTTGTCCCAGTTAGGTAGAAATGGCTAAGTAAATAGAGGAGCAATAATAGGGAAACAGGCTTTCCTTTATAATGAAAAATTTCGCTGTTTAGGTCTTTAGGACGTAACAGTGGCAAATATGATTTTCTACATTCAGAGGTTTTCTTAAAACAAGGTTTTATTCAAATATATACCTCAAAGAAACAAAATAATTTCCCCTAGAAAGGGTGCTTGTAATAATAACAATATAATGATAATAATGTGACAAAAAATAAAAACGTAATGCAACGTTTAATATTTACCCCACGCTTTTATTTTCAATCACATTATTATTATTATATTATTAGTATTCTAATCCGTTTTTTTTAAAGGGTATTATCGAAAATACGTATGTATACAAAAGTTAAAGTCGATTGGATATGTGGCAATGCTTTAAAATTGGAATACAAGATTTAACCCTGGCATACATATTACATACATATACCTTATCATAATATCTAAGTCAAATAAAGGCTTGTAATAAGCAATTTCGTCACCAAAATGAAAGAGCGAAATATAATTTTTTAAGCAATGATAAATCAGACTAATGAAATCATTTTGGTTATGAAATTGAAAAAAAAACTAAGGAACCTGCAATGCGAAAAAAATAGTTTTTCAAATTTTGCAGGCTTGGTTTCTAAATTCTTTATATGTAAACATGAATAAAATTTTTCAATGTGTTGGATATAAAATCACAAAAAAAAACATCTTTAATTAATTCAATTCCTTCACGGATACTCACCGATGGAAAATGCCACGAAAGCAACGAGTGCCAAGAAAATAAGGATGAAGAACTTCATCATGAACGTGTTTAGTATATAATTTTTGCTCTAATGACGCGATGCTAATGCCGAAACATTTATATACTGAGATTTAAGAGTTAGTAACCTTCAAAACATGGCAACATTCAGCATTGATAAGCTTATCGTCTTATTTAATGTTCATTATTTACCTTTAATATAGCTATAAGAAAACACGCGTACGAGAAACATTTGATCTCTTCTTTCAAATATAGGATAGAATTAAAAAATTTTGTTCTGGATGTTATTTTCTCGGCTGAGATGGACCCATATTAATACTGCAAAACCATTCATATTTTTTGCATAATAACTTTGTTACATTTCGAAATACGGTAAACGCTATAAAAAACGGTAAACACAGAAAACAAACACCCAAGCACATTCTTTTTTTTATTAGCACTAGAATTTTCTTTATTATAGCGAGAAAATTTCAGTAAATTAAATATCGACACAATTTTTTCATTCACTTAAAATTCTTTAATATTAACAGATTATTTTTTTCATTAACAAAATATGTCTCGCCGCGTGTGCAATAATCCGACACCGTACTTATAATATTTGATGAACATTTAAAAAACATAAAAAATTTGACTCGAATTTTCGATAAAATTCAATTTGCATATTTGTCGCATAGATGTATTGAATCATATTATTTTCATATCCAAATTTTATTTTTAAAGTTCAAGAGTAAGAAAAACGTAACATTTGTGTGCATGGCGAAACCGGGAAAAATTCAAAATCTATTATGTAACATTCTATTTCATTTAGTTTAATCATTCATTGCATTATTTAGATTTTAATAATAATTTTTGAACCCAACAATTATCACAGATGATTAATTTTTTCTAGTTTTATCAAATAACAATTTGATTGATTTTCCAGATTTTAGCGACTAAAAAATCTTTTTGGGTTCAAAATTCAACTACCTAGTTGAAAGACGAACTACATTGTTAGAAATTAATTTTTTTAGTTGATGATTCATCATTTCAGTTTTGAAACCCCTTTTTTTAATTTAATTATTTTGTTGAATTTTTTTTTGTAAATTAATTTTTTTTAACTGAAAATTTAACTACATTATCAGTTGAAAATTCAACTATCTGGTTGAAAATTTCTCTAATTTGTTGAAACTTTGTTTTTTCTGGTGGAATATTAATCTTCTTGGTGACTAATTCACCTTTTTGCTTGAAAATTCATTTCTTTGATTGCAAATTCAAGTATCAGGGTATTTTTAGGTTAGAAAATTAATTTTTTTTGTTTGAAAATTTATTTATTTTGTAGTTAAAATTTAACTATATCAGGTTGAATATTCCTTTTAAAATTAAAAATTAAGTTGAAAATTCATGTTTTTTTGTTAAATTAATCTTTTTGTTCAAGATTATTAATCTTTTCGGTTGAAAATTCATTTCTTTGATTGAAGATTTTTTTCTTTTTTCATTAAAAATCAAGCTTTTCACTAGGAAATTTAAATATTTCATTTTTTGTCAAAAATTTATCTTTTTTGATAGACATTTAATATTTTTGGTTGAAAATTCATCTGTTTGATTGAAGATTTATTTTGTGGTAAATTCAACTATTTTGCTGGAAATTTGTCTTTTTCGGTATAAAATTCATCTTTTGGGTTAAAAATGGATTTTTGTTACTGAAAGTATTGCTATTCCATTTTTTTTAGAAAATTGATATTTTTTAGTTGAAAAATTTAGTTATTATGTTGTTAACCCGGGTTAGCAACGCACCTTACTGAAAAATTGGTATTTTTGGTTTGTAAATTCAACTTCTTCTTCAAAAACTAATTCTTTTTTAGGTTTTTTTGTTCATTGGCCTTAAAGATTATAGAAAAATAAATTTCCTAAGATTTTTGAGAAAATTCAAAAAGATTTTTTAAGATTTCAGATGTGTCGAAATGTATTATTTTTTTATTTTTTAGGAAATTGCAAAATTTTAAGAAAAAACTCGAGTCAGTTTAAAAAATAGTTAGGACTTTTAGAAGTTTGGAAGATGAATAACTTTTAAACTGACGTAAAGTATTCCTAAAATTTCAAAAAATCTTTCAAAATTGCAAAATTGTCATCAAATCTTTCAGATATTTTCGGAATTTGTAGAAATCGTTTGAAAGATTTTGATATATTTTTAAATTTTCTTCAAAAATTAATTTTTCGAAATAAAAAGTCATTAAAAGTTTTTCCAGGGATCTCAAGAAAAGTTTGTTATGTTCTTGAAGCCTTAAAAAACTTCGAAATTTTTTTCGAAGTCTCAAAAAATTTACATTTTGATTTACATGTTTGAAAATTTTTTTATATTCCAAATTATTTTTTACCATTTTCAAAGCTGCTAGATATATCTATCAGAACTATTCAGGTTTTTTTTTTATTCTGAAAAATTATAAAATTGCCTTCAAATCTTCCAGATTCTGACATGATAATTTTGGGAATCTTTTTAAATCTTCTTAAATATTCTCTTGAAATTAAATTTTCAACAACAACAAAAATCAGTTAAAAGTTTCCCATGAATTTTAAGAAATTTTGTTTATTGTCGAGAAGCGTTTCAAAGTAAAGCTTTACTCCCCAATATTCAAAAATGTACATTTTTTTTAACTTTTCTGAAATTTTTTCAATTTTCAAATTATTTTTGAATCTTTTTAAATCTTCTGAATGTCTCTTAAACTTGCTCGAATTTTTCACAAAACTTTTTAATCTCTCTAATTGAGAAATTTCGCCGTAAAATCATTCACATTCTTTTTCAAAATTTTAGGAAATAATAAAACCTTTTTTGAAATCTTTGCCAATTAGTTTCTCTTAAAATTTATTTTTCAAAATAAAAAATTAATTTAAATTTTCCAAGAAATTAAAAAAAATTATTATGTTGAAGTTCCTCGACGAGGAAGAAATTAATAAAACAATGTCTGATAAAATACAATGATTTGAAATTACGAAAAGATAGCGGTAATAAACTTTTCTTAAAGCGCAAATAAGATAAAAATTTTTTATCGAAAAGAAAGATGAATTTTTCAACATGAAATATGTCTTTTCTACCGCAAAGGATGAATTTTCAATCCAAAAGGACAAATTTTTATCAGAATAATTAAATTTTCGATTAAAAAAATGACTCGACAAAATAGTTGAATTTTAAAACTACAAAAATAAATTTCCAACAAAAATGAAATTTTTAATCAAGAGAGATGAACTTTCCGCCAAGTAGTTGAATTTTCAACTGAAAAATGTAAGTTTTCAACCAAAAATGTAAGTCACATTTTCAGTTTAAAAAATTAATTTTTAACAAAAAAAACCAAAGAAAACAAATTTTCAGAAAACCAGTTGAATCCTGAACAAAATACGTGAGTTTTTAACCAAATAGTTGAATTTTCAAAGACAAAAGATAAATTTTCAAATGGCTGAATGCTATAAAAAAGATACGAATTTTCAACAGAATAGTTAAATTTTGAACCGAAGAGATCATTTTTCAACTGAAAAAGATAAATTTATAACAAATTAGTTCAACTTTCAACCAATTTGTGTAATTTTGGACAAAAATAGATGACTTGAAAAAAAAATTTAATTATTTTGTTGAAAATGCAACTATTTGGCTAAAAATTCATCTTGTTTGGCAAAAAATTCCACACCTTGATAGAAAGTTGAACTAATTTCTTGAAAATTAATTTTTTTTGAAATTTATATTTTTAGTTGAAAATTGATATTAATAAAATAAATAAATTTTAAATCAAAAAGATGCATTTTCAAACTTAAAGAATAATTTTCTACCGAAAAAAATTCAACCAAGAAAAAATGTTTTTTTACTCAAAATTTAAGTTTATACTCAAGTTTTCAGTTTCAAAAATTAATTTTTAACATCAAGAAAAATTCATCAAAATAGTTAATTTTTTAACAAAAAAAAATGCGAGTTTTTAACAAAAATACATGAATTTTCAAACAAAAACAAAAGTTTTCCACCAAAAATTGATGAATTTTCCACCAAATGGTTGATTTTTCAACTAAAAAAGATCAATTTCCCAACAAAAGAGAAACAAATTTTCATTTTAAAAAATAGTTCAATTTTCAATGAAAAAGTCGAATTTTCAAACTTGAAGAATAACTGTCTACCAAGGAGACAAATTCACAAAAAAAATAAACATTTTTTTAATGAAAATTTTAGTTTATACCTAAGTTTTCAGTGTTAAAAATTAATTTTTAGCAACAAAAAAATTCCATCAAAATAGTTAAATTTTCAACCAAAGAAATAAATGTTTTACCAAAATAGATGAGTTTTCAAACATAAATAAAAGTTCTCCACCGAAAATTGATGAATTTTCAACCACATAGTTGAATTATCAACTAAAAAAGATAAATTTTCCAACAAAAAAAAAATAAATTTTCATTGTAAAAAATAGTTCAATTTTCTATAAAAATGATGTATTTTCAAACTTGAAGAATAATTTTATGCCAAGAAGAAAAATTTAAAACTAAAAAATAACATTTTTTAACTGAAAATTCGATTTTATACTTGAGTTTTCAGTTTCAAAAATTAATTTTTAACAAATAAACATTTTATGAAAATAATTAAATTTTCAACCAAAGAAATTAATTTTTAACCAAAATAGATGAATTTTCAAACAAAAACAATAGTGTTCTACCAATAATAAACGAATTTTCAAATGAAAAATACAAATTTTCCAACAAAAGGAAAAAGAATTTTCAGCAAAAATAGTTAAATTTTCAAACAAAGAAATCATGTTTCAACCATAATGATGAATTTTTAACCAAAACATTAATATTCCAACAAAAAAAAATTAATTTTAAAAAATAGTTCAATTTTCAATGAAAATGACGCATTTTCAAACTTGAAGAATAATTTTCTACCAAAAAGACAAATTTACTACTAAGAAAAAAACATTTTTTAACTGAAAATTCTAGTTTATACTTAAATTTTCAGTTTAGTACGTTAATTAATTTTCAAATAAAAATGATAAATTTCATAACAAAAGGAAAATGAATTTTCAACAAAAATAGTCAAATTTTCAACTAAAGAAATCATTTTTCAACCAAAAAGATACATTTTTCACCAAAAGATTAATTTTCAACGAAAAGAGACGAATTTTCATTAAAATACATGAATTTTCCACCAAATGGTTGATTTTTGAACTAAAAAAGACATAACTGAAAATTTTAGTTTATACTCAAGTTTTCAGTTTAAAAAATTAATTTTTAAGAAACAAAAGTTTCATCAAAATAGTTAAATATTCAACCAAAGAAATGAATTTTCAAACAAAAACATCAGTTTTCCACCAAAAGTTGATGATTTTTCAACCACATAGTTGAATTATGAACTGAAAAAGATAAATTTTCATTTAAAAAAAAATAGTTCAATTTTCAAACAAAAAGATGAATTTTCAAAGTTGAAGAATACTTTTCTATCAAAAAGACAAATTTACAACTAAAAAAAAAACATTTTTTAACTGAAAATTTTAGTTTATAATCAAGTTTTTTTTCATTCTTTCAAATTTCAAAATTCTTTCAAGTTTTCCGGAAAAAAGTTGATGATTTTTCTACCACATAGTTAAATTATGAACTGAAAAAGATAAATTTTCATTTGAAAAAAAATAGTTCAATTTGCAATCAAAAAGATAAATTTTCAAACTTGAAGAATAATTTTCTACCAAAAAGACAAATTTACAATTAAAAAAAAAAATTTTTTCAATGAATATTTTAGTTTATACTTAAGTTTTCAGATTAAATAATTAATTTTTAACAAAAAAATCATCAAAATAGTTGAATTTCCAACCAAAAAAATGAATATTCATCCAAAATAGATGAATTTTCAAACAAAAACAAAAGTTTTCCACCAAAAATTGATGAATTTTCCACCACATAGTTGAATTATCAACTGAAAAAGATCAATTTCCCAACAAAAGGAAAACAAATTTTCATTTTAAAAAATAGTTCAATTTTCAATCAAAAAGACGAATTTTCAAAATTGAAGAATAATTTTCTACCAAAAAGACAAATTTTCAACTTAAAAAAAAATATATATTTCTCAACTGAAAATATTAGTTTATACTTAAGTTTTCAGTGTTAAACATTAATTTTTAGCAGAAAAAAAATCCATCACAATAGTTCAATTTTCAACCGAAGAAATAAATGTTTCACTTAAGTTTAGAGTGTTAAAAATTAATTTTTAGTAAAAAAAAATAATCAAAATAGTTAAATTTTCAACCAAAGAAATAAATTTTTAACCAAAATAGATGAATTTTCAAACAAAAACATAAGTTTTCCACCAAAAATTGATGAATTTTCTACGACATAGTTGAATTATCAACTGAAAAAGATCAATTTCCGAACAAAAGAAAAACAAATTTTCATTTCAAAAAATAGTTCATTTTTCAATCAAAAAGTCGAATTTTCAAACTTGAATAATAATTTTCTATCAAAAAGACAAATTTTCAACTTAAAAAGAATAATTTTTTAACTGAAAATATTAGTTTAAAATTAAGTTTAGAGTGTTAAAAATTAATTATAAGCAAAAAAAAAATCTTCAAAATAGTTAAATTTTCAACCAAAGAAATAAATTTTAACCAAAGTAGATGAATTTTCAAAAAAAAAAAAAAAAAATAGTGTTCTACTAAAAATAGATGAATTTTCTAATAAAAAGATAAATTCTCCAACAAAAGGAAAAAGATTGTCCAACAAAAATAGTTAATTATTTCCAACCAAAGAAATCATTTTTCAATCAAAAAGACGAATTTTCAAACTTGAATAATAATTTTCTATCAAAAAGACAAATTTTCAACTTAAAAAGAATCCTTTTTTAACTGAAAATATTAGTTTAAAGTTAAGTTTAGAGTGTTAAAAATTAATCATAAGCAAAAAAAATCTTCAAAATAGTTCAATTTTCAACCAAAGAAATAAATTTGTATGAATTTTCAAGCAAAAACAATAACAGTGTTCTACCAAAAATAGATGAATTTTCAAATAAAAATATAAATTCTCCAACAAAAGGAAAAAGATTGTCCAACAAAAATAGATAATTTTCCAACCAAAGAAATCATTTTTCAACCAAAAAGATAATTTTTTAACCAAAAGATAAATTTTTAACCAAAAGATTACTTTTCAACGAAAGAAGACAAATTTTCAATAAAATACATGAATTTTCCACCAAATCGTTGATTTTTCAACTGCAAAAGATAAATTTTCTATCAAAAATGGAATAGTTAACATTTCATTCAATTAATTTTCAAACAAAAAACTAATTTTCAGCCAAAGAGGTGAATTTTCAAAACGTTACCCTCGGCGTGCAGACATCTTGCAAGATGACGTCACAGCTTGAAACATCTAAAACCAATCATAACCTAAAAAATTCAGAGGTCGAAGTTTTTGGTTTTTAGCGTTTTTAGTAACCGGTATTTCGAATCTGCTCATAGTTTAATAGTTGAAATAAATATCTCCATGCACTTAATTACATTAATAAATGTTGTTTTGAACATTTTTTTATACAAAAACTTCAAAATTCTGAGTGTACAAGTGATAAAATAGGATTTGTTGTGATAAACATAACCTCTAAACAAGCTGTCAGACAACTTTAAAATGTAAAAATTGTCATTTTAAACTATAAAAAGTGCTAGGAAAGCTAAGAAAAAATGCCGACGATGATAGCATTGGACGTCTCGCTTTCAATGAGACGTCCAGTTCATGGCAATAATCCTACCGACAATTTGCCAAGTGAACAATTAACGAGACATCACCTGGCAGTGCAGGGAATCAACGTTTTATTAAACTATTTGCAAGCAAACTCAAAACTGGAATTTGTTTCCTTGGTAATTATTATTTTTTATAATTTTATATTCACTCATTTCATTTATATTTGCCTACTTTATATAAGAATTAAATATTTGAAATAATTATCTGTACGGACCCCTTACGCACAAATATTATAGGAAAATCCCACTTTTCCCCCATTTCCCAAAAAGAATAAGAAATTTTCAACAAAATGCATGAATTTTCAACCAAACAGTTACATTTTTAAATAAAATATATAAATTTAGAATCAAAAATAGAAGTTAAACTTTGAGTAAAATTATAAACTATTCGAGAATTTTCCAATTTGAGATTTTATAT